>JARHVA010005938.1:802500-1053795 GCA_037957365.1 Torreya grandis
ACCTGAGAACCATAAATGAAGGCTATCAATGTGCATTAAAGGTAGAGGAAAAGTTGACAAGGAAAAATCAAGAGAAATCTAGAGGTAAAGGAAAGTATTCAATAGGATGAGGATAGAACAACAATGGAAGAGTTCAAAAAAATAATGATGAATAGGTGAGTGGTTCAAAAAATTAGAACTCAATCTACAGAGGAGGATATTCTTCTAGAGGAGCAAGCTTTTATAGATGAGGTAGAGGTAGAGGTTTTCAAGGTAAGTGTTTTGGATATAATAGGTATGTTAGCCTTTAAGAGAAAGATTATCTAGAAAACCCTCAAAATAACAATAAAATATATGAAGGGATAGCTCATATAGCCTATGAATATGAGGAGAGTGTTGGGTCTCACATAAACAGAGAAGAGACAAAATAAGGAGAGGCTCTATTGATGAATATAGTCTTGTTAAAACCAACCAAGGAGGTGAATGAATCAATAAAAAGAAAGAGTTTATTTTGGAATTTATGTACATATAGAGGTAAGTTTCATAGATTTTTTATTTATTTTGGTATCACAAATATTTTATTTTCTCAATAAATGGTGAAAAAAATTGGACAGAAGTGATTGACACATCTTATGCCATTCAAGGTCTCTTTGTTGCTTAAGGGGCACTAGGTGCTAGTGAGTGATCAATGTGTGGTGATTTTTTAGATTGGTTCATACAAACATGAAGTTATGTGTAACATAATTCCCATGGATGTATCTCATGTTCTATTGGGTAGGCCATGGATATTTTATAGGAAAGTCTTACATGATATAAGATAAAACACCCACACCCTTACAAAGGTTTGCAAGAGATTCACAGTGAGTCCATTGAAGGATAAAGGAGAGGAGGTGGAGAGAAGTTACAAAGTAATGTTAGTATCTAGTAAAGAGTTTTTAAAGGTGGCCAAGGAGGAATAAATGTGTATTTCACTAATTTCAAAGCATGTGCAAGTTGTGACATTCCATTTAGAATATGTTGAAAGATTACGTTAATATTTTGAGAAGTGAATTTTTGGATGAAATATCACCTATAAGAAGAATGAGTCATCATATGGATTTGATTCCAAGATAAATTTTGCCTAATAAATCATCCTATATGTTGACCCTAATGGATAATGAGGATATAAATAAGCAAGTGCAGGACTTGTTGAGGAAGGGTTTAATTTGATAGAGTCTAATCCCATGTGCATTTCTAATTGTGTTGGAACCAAATAAAGGTGGATGGTGGATAATGTGTATGGATTCATGTGAAATAAAAAATATCACCATTAAGTAGATATTTACATTACCTATAATGGATGACTTAATGGACTATTTGAGTGGAGAAAGGTACTTCACAAATAAATATTTGAAGAGTGGTTTTCATCATATCAACATAAAAGAAAGTGATGAGTGGAAGACCACATTCAAGATAAATGAAAGGTTATATGAGTGGCTACTCATTCTATTTATTTGCTCAAATGATTGGATTATGTTCATAATACTCATGAATGAAGTGTTTAAGACTTTCACATGTAATTTTTTGATAGTATATTTGGATGACATTCTAATTTTTAGTCATTCTAAGGAAGAACATTTGAAGCAATTGAAGTTAGTTTTGGATAAGCTTTAGAAATAGAAATTGCTAGTAAAATTAAATAAGTGTAGCTTCATATGAAAGGAAATGATATATTTTGGTTTTTTAATATCAAAGGATGGGTGTAAGATGGACCCCAAGATGGTGCAGGTAATTTTGTATTTTCCTTTACCAAAGAGAATGTTTGAAGTGAGAAGTTTCATGGGTTGGAAAGTTCCTACAAAAAATTATCAGAAACTTCACTAGCATATGTGGACCCATCACAAAGATTATGAAGGGAGATAAGAAGAAATTTAAATTGACTATTGCATCAAAGAATAGGTTTCAATTTTTTAAGATGAAGGTGACATAAAAGCCAATGTTAGCCTTACCAAATTTTGAAAAAGTATTTCAGGTTGATTGTGCTGTAAGAAAAATAGTTATAGGAGCAGTGTTGAGTTAGGAGGGGAATACCATTGCATATTTAAATGAGAATTTTAATGAAGCTAAGATGAAGTATTCAATATACAACCAATAATTTTATGCAATAGTACAAGATCTCAAAAAGTGGCAGCATTACTTTTTTCTAAAATAGTTTATTTTATACATAGATAATCATGATTTGTAGTTCATAAAAAACCAAGGTAAGTTAAATCAATGACACATGAAATGGGTAATATGTCTTGAAAGTTATTATTTTGTTTTGAATTATATAATTTTAAGTTCAAATAAGGTAGCAGATGCCTTGAATAGGCAAGCTATTGTAGTGAATGAGTTTAAGGTGGAAGTCACTGGATTTAAATCCATGACAGAGTTATATCAATAAAACTTGGATTTTTAAGATGCATGGAAAACATGAAAGAATCCAAAAAACACAAAAAATATATATGGTTATAATATATTATTCAAAATGTATTGTTGTTCAAGGGAAAGAAGTTGTGTATACCTTAAGTTTCTATGAGAGATAACATATTGAAATAAAATTTTAGTAGAGGTCTAGCATGTAATTTTGGGTATGATAAGACTCTGGAACAACTAAGTGATAAATATTATTAGCCTCGGATGAGTATATATGTGAATAATTATGTGCAAAAGTAAATATTTTACCAACATGCTAAGGGTAACATTAAAAATATTGGTTTGTATCAACCATTGCCTATTTCTGATAAATGGTGGGATGCATTCAGCATAGAATTTGTTCTTAGAATTATAAGAACACAATAAGGTAATGATTACACAATTTTTATTGTTGATATATCTTATAATATGGTTCACTTTATATCATGTAAAAATACTAGTGATTCCACACATATTATAAATTTGTTTTTTTAAGAAGTTATGAGATTGCATGGGTTGCCTAGGATTATTGTATTGAATACATATACAAAGTTTGTTGGGTGATTTTGGAGGATGCTATGGAATAAGTTGGAAATAATTTTAGACTTTATTTTGGCCTATCACCCTCAAACATATGGGAAAATATAATTTATAAATTAGAGTCTTGGTAATTTGTTGAGATGTTTAGTTGGTGACAAACCTGAATAGTGGGATTTGATGTTGGCATAGGCTAAGTTTACTACAATTAATCATTCAATCGATGTATAATTTTAAGTAATTTTTAAATAATGTATAGAAGCAACCCTAAAGGTGTATATGAGTTAAGAATTACTCTTGAGATGAGTAGGATAAGTGTGGAAGGTGAAGTCTATGCTCAAGTTACATGATATGCATAAACAAAACAAGAATATGATTGATGTGGGTGCTAGAAAATACAATTAACATATTGATATACGAAGGAGAAAATTGAATTTTGAGGTTGGGGACTTACTTTTGGAACATTTGCATAGGGAGAGGTTTTTTAAAGGTGGGTACAACAAACTTAAATAGAAGAAGATTGGAACTTTCAAGATTTTGAGGAAGTTCTCAACAAATGATTATGAATTGGAATTACTAAATGGAGTAGGCATATCACCTATCTTGAATGTAGTAGATTTACGCCCATTCAATAAAGTAAAAATTAGTGATATCATGGATGTTTTATTCATAAATTAGAGAGTGGTTTCCATAAGAAGCCAAAGAGGAAATGGAAGCCATTCTAGACATTTGGATTGGAAAGAAGATAAGGGGATATGAGTACTACGAGTACTTAGCCAAGTGAAATAATGAATTATTTAAATATGTAACTTGGGAAAATGAATTTGAAGATATAAAATATGGTAAAACTATAGAGGATATCATATTATGTTCATCAGCAAGAGCTCATGGACATTTTCATTACCCTAGGTGCCTGATGCATGAGCATCCAAGGTGAAGGAAAATCTTACATCAACCAAAAATATGGTATCTTAGGTTTTTATTTTAGTTTGTGTTTGTGGCCTTATTTTTTCAATATTGTTAACCTATATGAATGATGTTGTAAATTTATTCCTTATCATGAATAAAGTATAAATATTTGTGCCTATTTCTATCAGTTTACATGGACTACTAAGACATGGGTATTTTTTAGTAATGTTTATTCAATTGTAGTAAAAAATAAGATCCTAAAGTTTTGTAAGGTCATAACATATGACACTTACAATACCTATACCAAGGTTTGATTGTTTTGAGTTATTGTATAGATGTACCAACTAATCCACTAGTATAAGTTTTACTCACTTGTGATTATGTTATGGGATAAATTAGATGAATAAACTTGGTGTTGGTTTAGCACATGTCACTTATAACCTCTGCATAAAATTTTAGACCATTTAGAGTCATCACAGAGGAGTATAAACTATTTCACTAGTAATAGGTTTCATCACTTATGTTTATGTTGTGGAATGAATTAGACGCTACAATTTGGTAGTGGTTTAACACATAACACTTATAGCCTCTGCAAAAAATGTCAGACCATTTGGAGTCACCATGGAGGAGTATGAGGTGTTTCACTGGTAAGAGGTTTCATAATTTGTAGTTATGTTTCATAATGAATTATATGTTGAAACTTAGTGGTGGCTTAACACATGACACTTACTACCTTTGTACAAAATTTTAGATCATTTAGAGTCACCACAAAGATGTACCAATTATTTCACTAGAAATAAGTTTCATTACTTTTGGTATATCTTTGTTAATAATTAGATTAAAAAAATTGAAGTGGTTTCATAAATGAATTATTCAATCTATGTTTCAAATTTTAGATTAATTGGATAAGTGAGGAAAAAGTTTTGATATCCAATCTATTTAGGTTTTATGACCCTCTAGTATAGATGAGTTAATATTTAGGTCAAAAAATTTGGATTAGTGATATAAAATGTATCCTAAAAGGTTTGTTTCAAATTTTATCTCAATTGGATAATTGGATCCAAATTTATTATAGTTTATGTGACTATCATTCAAGCAGAAACATGCATCTATCTATCCACATGGTTCCCTACCTTTCAAAATAGTTGTAGTGAGAATTAGGTTTAAAAATTTTATGGGTTTATACAGATTTTATTTAAATTATTATTTATTAAATTTTAGATAATTTTGATGCATGTACTTAGACTTTTAGAAGTTTTAGTAACTACCATTGAACCTAGAAACGTCATATGTGTACTATGTGACACTTGGCATTTATTATTCACCTATAATGACTTGGATTAACCTATGGTAACTAAATTTTTTATATATTATGTAAAATTTATTCTATAACTTGTTGAAATTTCTCATAAATTGGATTAAATATGTTGAATTTATGGTGGTTTTTGTAAATCCTGATCAACTTGAAATGTCACCTAATAGTTTCTGAAAATTACTAATAGATATTGATCTTGAAAACTAAATGACACCCAAATATTGGATGTTTTGAGAATTTAAAGGAATTTTAATAGTCACCCAATGAATTTTTTAATGTTAAAATAATACACTTATTTAGTTAAAGAAGTTATTTTATGAAAGGGGGCAAACTATGTGGATCAAGGAGGGTAGAGTAGAGTTGAATAGTATGTGTTATATTTTTCATTTTTTTCTTCAAAAATAATAATTTATGGTAGCGTGATGTTTTATAGATGAATGAACTATTTTAATTATTTTATTAATGATAAAATAAAGATTTGAGGAATTTTTTTTGTCTACATGTTGGTTTGGTTATATGTCTTGGTCTGAGTGAATATCTAAGAATCATAAAATTAGAGGTTATCCTTAGCTGGATGCCTTGTTTTTGCTTGCATCATTTGGTATCAAAGCCACTTTTTTAAATTTCTAGGATACTTTTGAATGAAGAAGAATCTATCTGAGTCTATTAACAATATATGAAATAGAAGTGTGCATCATAAGAGAGATATCACATAAAGGAAACATCGTTAGAAGAGAGGGAAGACCAAGAGGAAATTGAGTTGTAAATTTAATTGAGATAATGAGAGGAATGAAACTGAGGTTGGATGAAATTTAAAGAGCACAAAGGAGAGAATCCTATGGTGGAGACATGAGTGAGGAATAAGATTAATGAGTTTAAGATCTTGGTATGGAGGATATGTACAATGAAGTTGAGACTAGATTTCTTAGAGCTATGGCAAGGCTTGGTAGTAAACAAAAGTTATAAACACCATACTATAATTGGAGCTTGAATCTTGAGGATATTTTAGGTTGGATAATATATATGGATACTTATTTTGACTATGGGTCTATGGAGGAACATAATAAGGTAAAATTTCCTTACACAAAGTTGAAGAGCCATGCTTATTTATGGTGGGTTCATGTGAAGGCTGAGAGATAAATGAAAGGTAAGGATAATGTAAAATCTAGGGAGAGGATGATGGAAAATTTGAAGGCCAAATTTATGCCTTCTAACTATCAAATAAGTCTTTTCAAAAAACTAAATAATTTGAGACAAAAACATATTAACATCAAAGAGTACACTAAAGAGTTATATAGACTCTCTATAAGGACTAGACATATAGAAGATGACCATAAGAAGGTGGTAAGGTATGTGAATGGATTACATTTTTCCATAAAATATTAAATTAAATTATTGAAATTGAGAACTGTATAATAATGTGTTTTGAAGGTAGAGAAGAAACTAAAAATGAAGTAACATGCAAACTCTAGAGGTAGAAGGCCTTCAAGAGGATGAGGATAGAAAAATATTGGAAGAGGTAAAAAAAATGGTGGATAGGTTAGCAATTCAAAAAAATATAACTCAAGCCAAAGAGGAGGATATTATTCTATAGGAAGAGGCTTATATGGACGAGGTAGAGGTAGAGGTTTTCAAGGTATGTATTTTGGATGTAGTAAGTATGCATGTCATAAAGAGCATGATTATCCAGAAAACCCTCAAAATAACATTAAAATTTTAGCTCATATAACCTTCAGAGATGAGTAAATTCTTGGGTCTCCTATACATAGAGAATACCTATAATAAAGAAAGGCTCTATTGATGAATAAATTATTGTTGAAACTATCCAAGGAGGTGAATGAAGCAACACAAAGAAAGAGTTTGTTCTAGACTATCTACAAATTTAGAGGTAAATGTTGTGGAGTTGTGATTTATAGTGGTATCATAGATAATTTAGTTTCTTATGAGATGGTGGAAAAACTTGGGCTAAAGTGATTGACACATATTACACCGTGCAAGGTTTCTTGGTTGATTAAGGAAAACTAGGTGTTAGTGAATGAGTAGTGTGTGGTGAAATTTTAGATTGGTTCATACAAGGATGAATTTATTTTTGACATCAATCCCATGGATGTATGTCATATGATAATATATAGGCCATGTAAATCTAATATAAGACCCATATATGATGGAAGATCAAACATCAACACCCTTACGAAGGATGGAAATATATTCACATTGATTCTATTGAAAGATAAATGAGACAAGGTGGATAATAGTTTTAAAGTAATGTTGGTATCTGGTAAATAGAATTTAAATGTGGCCAAGGAGGAATAAATGTGTTTTTCACTAATTTCAAAGCATGGGCAAGTTATGAAAACCTCTATAGTAAGTGACCTACCTATTAAAATTTAGAATATGTTGAAAGATTATGTTGATATTATGACAAGTGAATTTATGTATGAAATACAACCTATAAGAAGTATTAATCATCATCTGGATTTAGTTCCATGAGCAAGTTTTCCTTAAAAATTAGCCTATATTTTGACACTAATGGATAATTAGGAAATAAAGAAACAAGTGTGGGAGTTATTCAGGAAGGAGTTAATTCGAGAGAGTCTAAGCCCATGTGCATTTCTAGATGTGTTGACATTGAAGAAAGGTGGAGAGTGGAGAATATGTATGGATTCATGTGAAATAAACAATATCAATAGTAAGTACATATTTCCATTTCATATAATTAATGACTTAATGTAATTTTTCAGTGGAACAAGTTACTTCATAATGATAGATTTGAAGATTGGGTATCATCAGATTGACATAAGATAGGTGATGAGTGGAAGACAGCATTCAAGATAAATGATGGGTTATATGAGTGGTTTATCATGCCATTTTATTTGTCATATGATCTAATTACATTAATTAGATTGATAAATGAAGTGTTTTAGCCTTTCATGGGTAAGTTTGTGATAGTATATTTAAATGACATTTTGATTTTGTCATTCTAAGGATGAGCATTTGAAGTATTTGAAGTTTATTTTGGATAAGCTAAAGGAAGATAAATTTCTATAAAACAAAAAGAAATGTAGCTTTATGTGAGAGTAATTGATATATTTTGGATTTTTAATATCAAGGGATGGGCTAAATATAGACCCTAAGAAGGTGCAATCAATTATGGATTGGCCTTCATCGAAGAGTATGTTTTAAGCAAGAAGTTCCCATGGATTGTAAATTTTATACATAAAATTTAACAAAAACTATAGTGGTATATGTGAACCCATCACAGAGACTATGAAGGGAGATGAGAATAAATTTTAATGGAATATTTTAGTAGAGAATATCTTTAAATTTTGAGATTAGAAGGTGATATAACAACCAATATTAGCCTTACCAAATTTTAAAAAAGTGTTTGAGGTTAATTGTGATGCAAGTGAAAAAACTATAGGAGCAATGTTGACTCAAGAGGGGAAGCCCATTGTCAATTTCAATGAGAATTAGAATGAAGGTAATATGAATTATTTGGTCTATGACCAATAATTATATGCAATGGTATAAGCTCTTAAGAAGCAAAAAAATTATTTTTTGCCAAAAGAGTTCATTTTATACATGGATAATCATACTTTTCAATTCATAAGCAACCAAATTAAACTAAATCAAAAACACATGAAATGGGTAGAAGTTCTTCAAAAAAAATTTTTTTTGAAAACATATAATTATAAAGTCTAATAAGGTAGAATATTCCTTGAGTACAAAATCTATTTTAGGGAATGAGTTGAAGGTGGAAGTCATTGGATATTAATCTATGACAAAGTTGTATGAATAAGACTTGGATTTTTGATATGCATGAACAACATGGAGGAATCCAAAAAACCTAGACATAACTCTATGATTAGTGTATGTGATTTAATATGGATTTTTGTTCAAGCGAAAGAAGTTGTGTATACCTTAAGGTTCCATGAGAGAGAACCTATTAAAATAAAAACATAGTGGAGGTCCACCTTATCATTTTGGGTATGATAATACTTTGGCGTGACTGTGTGAAAAATATTATTGACCTAAGATGAGTATAGATGTGAATAATTTCCTGTAAAAGTGTTGATTTTTCCAACATTCTAAGGGAAAAAATCATAATATTGGTTTGTATCATCCATTGCCTATTGCTAGTCTATAGTGGGATAACTTGAGCATGGACTTTATTCTTTGATTGCCAAGAATACAACAATATAATGATTCTATATTTGTTATTTTTGATAAATTTTCTAAGATGGATCACTTTATAGCATGTAAGAAGACTAGTGATGCCACACATATTGTAAATTTATTTTTTTAAGTTGTGAGATTTCATGGGTTGCCTAGGAGTATTGTATTGGATAGATATACAAAGTTTATTGGGCACTTTTGGAGGATGATATGGAAAAAAATAGGAAAATTTTTAGGCTTAAATTTAGCCTATCACCCTCAAAAAAATGGCCAATAGAGGTTTTGATTCAAAACCTTGGTAATTTATTGAGATGTTTAGTTTATGATAATCCCAAATAGTGGGATTTGATGTTGGCACAAGCTGAGTTTGCTTCCAATGACTCAATCAGCTAAAGTATAGGTTTGAGTCCTTTTCACATAGTGTATGAAATCAATGATAGAGGTGTATGTCAATTGAGGAGTACCATTGAGATGACTAGGGGAAGTCCAGAAGGTGAAGACTATGCCCAAGTTATGCACTATGGTTATAAATAAGTAAATAAGAGACTTGAAGAGAGTGATATAAAATAAAAGCAACATGCTAATATGCAAAGGAGATAATTGAGTTTTGAGGTTGGGGACTTAATTTTGGCATATTTTCATAAGGAGAGGTTTCTAAAAGGTTATTACAACAAACTTAAATGGAAGAAGATTAAACCTGATAAGATGCTGAGGAAGTTCTCAGTTAATGCTTATGAATTAGAATTGGTAGATGTAGTAGGCATATGACCTATCTTAAATGTAAAATATTTATACTTATGCACTAAGGGACAAATGAGCAACATCATGGATTTTTTAGTCATCGATTGGAGAGAGTAGTTGTCACTAGTAGATAAAAAGGAAATGGAATCTATTTTTGACATTTAAATGGGCATGAAGACAAGGGGACATGAGTATTATGAGTACATAGTCAAGTGAAATGATGGAGTAGCTGAAGATGCAACTTGGATGAATGCATCCAAAGTTATAAAACATGGTAAAATATAGAGGAGCTCACAACATGTGCATGAGCAGGATTTCATGGACATTTTCACTACCCTGGGTGTCTAATGTAGGAGCGTCCAAGGTGAAGGGCAATCTTGAATTAACCAAAAATATGTTAGATTAGGTTTTTATTTTGGTTTGTGTTTGTGGCCTTATTTTATTAATAATTTTAACCTCTGTGAATGATGTTGTAAAAGTATTCCTTATCATGGACAAAGGATAAAGATATTTTTCCTATTTCTTTTAGTTTTCATGGACTATTGAGAGGTTTCATCAGTAACTATTATGTTTTGAAATGAATTAAATGTTTAAAATGGGTTGGTGGTTTAACACGACACTTAAAGCCACTACACAAAATTTTAGACCATTTGAAGTCACCATCGAGGTATACCAAATGTTTCAATATCATGATATTTCATAACTTGTGGTTATATTTTAGAATGAATTATATGATGAAACTTGGTGGCAACTTAGAACACAACACTTTCAACCTTTGCACAAAATTTTAGACCATTTGGAGTCACCATAGAGGCATACCAATTATTTCCATATTATGATATTTCCTTACTTTTCATATAGATTCTATAAGAATTGGATTTAAAAGTTTTCATCAATTTCATAAAATACATTATTAAATATATGTTACAAAATTTATATCAATTGGAAAAGTGAGTTAAAATTTATGATAGTTTTTACAAACTATCATTCTATCAGGTGACACATCTATCACATCTACAGAAGGTTCATGACCTTATAGTATAGCTACAGTAATAGTTAAGAAACTAAATTTGTAGTGGTAATATAAAATTTATACTTTAAGGTTTTTTTTTAAATTTTATATGAATTGGATAAGTTTAGCCAAAATTATTACAGTTTATGTGACTATCATTCAACTAGAAATAGGTTTTTATCTATCCTGATGGTTCACTACCTTGCATAATAGATGTGGTGAGAATTAGGTTACAAAATTTAATGGGTATATATAAAATGTATTTATATTTATCATTTTAAAATTTTATATCATTTGGATAAATGGATTTAAAATTTATTAAGTTATAGTAACTACCATTGAACTTAGAAATGTCATATGTGAACTATACAACACTTGGTAATGTTATTCACCTATAGTGACTTGTATTAACCTGTGGTAATTGAAATTTGGAGATATGATGTAAAATATAGTATATAACCTATGGTTAAAATTTTATATAAACTATATTAGTTAAATTTAATTTATGGTGGTTTTTTTAACTGTTGATCAGCTTGAAATGTCACCTAACAGAATTTGATAGTTACTAATATACATGTGTTGATCTTGAAAATTAAAAGCCAATTGAATCTTGGAAATTTTGATAATGTTAGGGAAGTTTAAATTTTACCCCATAAATATAGGAATGTCAAAGTCATACTCTTATTTAGTTAGATGACTCAATTTATGAAAGGGGGCAAGCTATGTGGAGCAGGGAGGGCAAAGTATAAAAGAATAGTGTGTGTTCTATGTTTCACATTTTTGTCTTAGAAAATAAGCATGTATAGTAGTGTGATGTTATATATATGAAACAACCATTAAATTTTTTGAATAAATTATAATACAAATATTTTTAATATTATTATGTTAGTATACGTATTTATTTTCCTTTATTATGTTATTCCTACACTTGTGAGATTAGCTTGCTTAGGTGTGCACATCATAGGGAGTTACCTTGACTATTATATTTTAGTTAGTGGGAGTTACTCCTTTGATTTGTTGACCATTGACCAAATATTATAGGTTTGGGGGTTTTAAATATTCTAGGGGGATTTACACATTTACTCACCTATTTGTACATCTAGAATTAGTGAGTTATTCATGGAGGATTTGAATTATTACACTCATAGTTTCTCTCTCACAACTACTTGGTAGTTTACCATTTTTGATTTATTCAAGTGTTATTTCATTCAGTGTTCCATATATGATCTTGGTGTGATCTTTGACATGGTATCAAACTTCCAAGTTTGGTATACCACTTGTCTAGTTTTGTGTGTTATTTTATTTTGCTATAAAATTATGAGTTTTTTTCATAAGGTTTATTCACCTACACAAGGACATTTGTAAGATTTGTATTGTTGGTATATGGAAGATTCTTGAAGATTATTTTTAGATCAAAAATACTTGTTATTAGTTCACTACATTTCACCTTAGCAATGCCCAAAACTTGAGTGTCTACTCTGATCGATGATGGTCAATTTTTTGGCTAGAAGATTTTTATAGCAATCCACTCAGGTGTGAATATCCTTGGTCAAAACCCCACAACTAAGTCTTGGTGTCCCCTGAATGATGTTCAATCCTATATTTCATTTATGTTTCCATTAAATACATTGATTTACTCATACAAATTACATTTTGCCTCATCATCTTCTAGAAGCCTAACAAGGGTCATGGAGTTTCTACTTCATAGTTTTGCTCCAACCACATATCCAATTGCGACATTAGCTTTCATGTTAGAATATACATTGGAGATCTAGAGATAATTGATGTCTTATGGGAGATTACATTTTATCCATATTCACACCAATGTACTTACTACATTCTCTCTACCTAGATGCCTCTACATTTTGTTTTTGTGATGCATTCAACCTAGTTTGACATTCTATGAGCTTTTTCAAATGCTTTGGATCAACCTGTGCACTTATTGTACACCTCAATGCATTGAAAAGAGACTCACATATGAATATAATCAAGGATATTTTTGAGAAATTTTTAGAAATGTTTGATCATACATATCATCATGATGGAGGAGAAGGAAGTGGTTGCCATGTTTAGGTAAGCAAAGGAATTACTCATATACCATCAACTACATCACCCACCTGCAACCTGAGGGTTTTTGATATTTAAGACTTATGTGAATGATGGTGGTGTTCTAGTTTTTTATTTGGTTGATAAAACTTTGAGTTTTCCATTCCATGGTGGTACCATACAACCTATTTTCATTCCTTCGCTAAAAGTCATAAAAAAACCAAAAAAATTAAAATATTCACTAAAAAGCTATTATAGCATGTTTTAATTTAATTTAAAATAGATTTGTTTTTTTAGCTTATTTTTTTAACCCTTAAAAATGAAAATCTTCTTAAATGAATGCATACAAAAGTTTATAGGTAGATTGAGTTGACTTTAGTTTTCTTTAGGTGGTTCATTGTTCCACTCTAGTTCTAATAAGTGGCTATAAGGCATGTTTGGTGTTTAAATCCTTTAAGCATTTAAACTATTAGTGAAAACTTATTAAATACACCATTAATGATGTAAAAATTAATTTTTTATAAATTTATATTGGAAAATCATAATTGAGTGCCATATTTTTCAAAATTACATGTTTTTTCATCCTCTTTCCATTGGTCTAATTTGTTTTGTAAATGTGCTAAAGTTATAAAGTGCCATATTCTGGGGGTTACCTCTGCTATGGGACCTATTAATTTATGCATTATATTTCATACACTATTTTTTCACATGTGGATGCATTTTTAGATATGCCCAACATCCCTATTTTGAGCATGCACTATTTGCATTGATTCATGCACTAGTTACAAACTTGGATGCATTCCTAGCTCTATCTGATGTCCCATTTTTTAAAATGAAAAATTATATGATCTTTGTAGAGTTTCTTGTGCATTCTTTCACTTTTGTTGTCTTCTCTTAGTCATGGCAACTCCACTTAAAAGATACCATCTGATGTGTAGATTTGATTCTACACATGTGGTTCTTCTTGGGAAGACCAACTATGCTTCTTGGCTTGTGTATATGGAACACTTGATCACATGTAAGAATCATATTACATTTCTATATGGATAGATTATTGTTCTCACTAATCTTATTCAATTTGATGAGTGGGATAATACTTTTGATAAGGTTTTTGGTACCCTATTATTACATGTTTTCATGGATCTTCATTGTCATGTGAAACACACAACATGTCTTTACACTATTTAGAGCATCCTATAGTCTCTTTTCAGAGATCCTATTGAGATATATATCACTTATCTTCCTAATATTCCTATCATATATTAAAATATTGATATACTCCATCCTCTTACTCCTATATCCTATGAAGACACATCTATGGAGGATAGCACTCTTCCTTCTATGAAGCCATCACTACAGGATGAGATTATGCTAGACCTTAGTTTTCCCATTATAGGTTATAATTTCATTATTTTGCATGATATTTTTATTATATATCCATCATAGATTATTACTTTGTATTTATCTATTGTTCTCAGTGAGAGTACATCTTATGAGAGAATTAACAACTCTTCTCTTCCTATGGATATTTAGACTATGGATCTGTATGATACATCTATAGTCTCTTCTTCAACTTCAAGATTTGTTGAGATGTACTTTACACTTCCCATGTAAATTCCTTTAGTGAATGTTCTATGTCATTCTTATACATCAGACTCACCTATACTTGATGACACTTTTGAGCCTGATCAAATTTTTGATATTGGGGTCTCTTCTTCTAGAACATATGACTAGAATAGTGATATGGATATACCTCTACCATATCCTTTTTACCTTCTAGATATTAAGGAGTTATTTACTAATCCACTTACCTCTCATCTAATTTAGACATTATAGGTTATAGGTATATTGATTTATGACTCATCATACATTAGACAGTCTATTCTATAGATACAAGGCATAATGTAATCCTCAATAACCTCTACTTTTATTGCACTTTCATTACATAGAGTAGACCTCTTACTATTTATAAGGATCACATTTATTTTTATAGGGACTACACATTGGTTGGATATCCATAGAGTACTTGGTAGATAGATTCACTATTCTAGGGTGATCCACTCTTCATTACACATATTTTTGATAGGTTCACTTTCAATGGCATTACATTCAGCTTTTATGTATGATCTTGCTAGACTTATGCCACACTTTTTTTTGGGACTATACTTATATTTATTTGTACTAATAACTTCATCTTCCTTTATCGAATGGGTAGACTTTTAGTACACATCTCATATTCTTCCTTTGGCAAAAGTAAGAAACATTATTCAATGAAAATAGAGCTCCTTCAGTCTTCAAGTAGAGGATCTAATTATCAACATTGGTCATCTTTAGAAATATACTTGGAGTGTAGACAACTTCAACATCATCTTCTATGGGGTTTTTTATCACTATATTCTTCTTTTCTCTCTTTTTTTTGTCGGGGGGGGGAGTTTTTTCCAATGGGTTTTCTCCTTTTCTCCACTTTATGATATTTGATTTGTACATGGGTACCTTATCAAGACTTGTTACCATCACCCATTTATTATACCCACCTAAGTTATGCTTATGGGGGGGTCAATGTAGGTATTCATTTTCCTTTATTGTGTTTTTCTACACTTATACGATTAGCTTGATTATGTGTATATGTCATATGGAGTTCAGTTGATTTTCCTATTTTAGTTAGTGGGAGTTACTCCTTTGATCAATTAACTATTGATTAGCTCTTCTAAATTTAGGAGATGCCATTATTCTAGGGGGAGTTACACATTTACTCACGTATTTGTACATCTATCATTAGTGATTTATTCATGGGGGATTTGCATTTTTACACTCACAATTTCTTTCTCATATTTGCTTGGTCAATTTTCATTTTTACTTTACTCAAGCGTCAATGCATTCAATATTATATCTATAATCTTGGTGGGATCACTGACATGTTGTCTTCATGTTGGGTTTAGTTTTATGCCTTGGGCTAAGTTAATATCTAAGAATCATAGAATTAGAGGGTGTCCTTAGGTGGATGTCTTATTCGTTCTTGCAACATTTGGTATCAGAGCCACATTTTTTATTTTTTTGAGAAGTGTGAATGAAAAAGTCTCTAGATGAGTCTATTGGTAATATGTGAAATAGAAGTTTTCATCATAGAAAACATGGCATACAAAGTAAACATTATTAGAAAAAGGGTAAGAATAAGAGGACCTTGATTTGCATATTTAGCTAATATGATGAGAGTAATGCAAGTAAGGTTGGATGAAAGGGAAAGATCACAAAAGAGAGAATCTCATGGTGGAGACATGAATGAGGAGGAAGAATTAAATTTTTAAGAGCTTGGTATGGAGGATATGGATAATGAAGCTGAGATCATATTTCTTAGAGATATGATAAGGCTTGGTAGTAAACCAAAGTTGGAAATACCTTACTATAATGGGATATTAAGTCTTGAATATATTTTAGGCTAGATAATAAATATGGAGACATATTTTAACTATGATTCTATGGAGCAACACAAGAAGGTGAAATTTACTTGCATAAAGTTGAAGAGCCATGCTTCTTTATGGTGGGATCATGTGTAAGTTGAGAGAAAAATGAAAGGTAAGGAGAAGATAAAATCTTCAGAGAGGATGGTGACAAAGTAAAAGGACAAATTTTTGCCTTATGACTATTAAATGAGTCCGATTAGAAAACTGTACAATTTGAGACAAATAGATATTAGTAGAAAAGAGTACACTAAGGAGTTCTATGGATTCAATAGAAGTGCCATACATATAAGGATAACCACAAGAAGGTAGCAAGGTATTTGAATGGACTATATTTTTCCATATAATATTAAATTAGTTATTTAAACCTGAGAACCATAGAGGAATCTTATAAATGTGTATTGAAGGTAGAGGAGAATATGACAAGGAAGTAACAAGTGAACTCTAGAGGTAGAGGAAGGTCTTAAAGAGGATAGATATGTATCAACAATGTAAGAGGTCAAAAAAATAATGGTGGAGAGGTGAGTAGTTAAAAAAATTATAACTCGAGAAAGAAAGGAGGATAATATTCTAGAGGAAGAAGATTCTATAGATGAGATAGAGGTAAAGATTTTTTAGGTAAGTGTTTTGAATGTAATAAGTATGCTGGTCATAAAGAGTAGGATTTTCCATAAAATCCTTAAAATGATAGTAAGAGAGCTAAAGGTATAACTCATATAGAATTCATAAATGAAGAGAGTATTGGGTCTCCCATACATATAAAAGAGATAGAACAAGGATAGGCATTTTTGAGGAATAGAGTGATAATAAAACCAGCTATGGAGGTCAATGAACTGGCCCAAAGAAAGAGTTTTTCCTAAAATATCTATAAATCTAGAATTAAGTGGTGTTTAGTTATTATTGATATGGGTAGCATGGATAATTTAGTTTCTCAAGAGATGGTGGAAAAAATTAGGATAAAGTGATCAACACATCCTACACCATATAATGGTTTTTGGTTATTTAAGGGCACCAAGTACTAGTGAATGAGCAATGTGTGGTGAATTTTTATATTGGTTCATACAAAGATGAAGTTCTATGTGACATCATTCCCATCGATGTATGCCATG
This sequence comes from Torreya grandis, assembly GCA_037957365.1. Classification (NCBI taxonomy): domain Eukaryota; kingdom Viridiplantae; phylum Streptophyta; class Pinopsida; order Cupressales; family Taxaceae; genus Torreya; species Torreya grandis. Next base: position 820,216 of record JARHVA010005938.1, read on the forward strand.
TGTTATTTGGTAGGCCATGAAATTTTTATAAGAGATACATATATGATAGAAGAGCAAATACCTTCACCCTTACAAAGGATGGTAAGAGATTCAAACTGAGTCCATTGAATGATATAGGAGATGATATAGAGAGAAAATCCAAAGTAATTTTGGTATTTATTAAATAGTTTTTAAAGGTGGTCAAGAAGGAACAAACATGCTTAGCATTAATTTCAAATCATGTGCAAGTTCTGATAGCCACTACAGTAAGTGACCTACCTATTAAAATTTAGAATGTGTTGAAAGATTACATTGATATTGTGATAAATGAATTTATATATGGAATACCACCTGTAAGAAGTATTAGTCATCATATGGATTTAGTATCAATAGAATTTTTTCCTAAAAAGGCAGTATTAAGGAAGAGGTTAATTTGAGAGAGTCTAAGCCCATGTTCAGTTCCAGTTGTGTTAGTACCAAACAAAGGTGGAGAGTGGATAATGTGTACAGATTTAATTATAATGAAAAAATTTCACCATTAATTACATATTTCCATTTCATATAATGGATGACTTAATGGATTGTTTGAGTGGATCAAGTTACTCCAAAAATATATATTTTAAGAGTAAGTATAATTAGATTTGCATAAGAGAAGGTGATGAGTGGAAGACCAAATTCAAGATAAATGATGGGTTATATGAGTGGTTGATATTTCCATTTGGTTTGTCAAATACTCCATGTACACTCATGAGAATCATGAATGAAGTGTTGAATCCTTTCATAGGTAAGATTTTGATATCATATTTGGATGACATTCTAATTTTTATTCATTCTAAGGAGGAACAATTGAAGCATATGAATTTGGTTTGGGATAAGCTAAAAGAAGACAAATTATTAGTAAACATAAAGAAGTGTATTTTCATGCAATAGAAACTGATATATTTTAGATTTTTAATCAAAATGGATGGGTTGAAGATGGACCCTAAGAAGGTGTGGGAAACTATGGATTGGCCTTCACCGAAGAGTATGTTTGAAGTGAGAAGTTTCCATAGGTTTGCAAATTTCTATGGAAAACATATCAGAAACTTCAGAAGCATATGTGCACCCATCATAAAGACTATGAAGGGAGATAAGAATAAATTTTATTTGACTATTGCATCAAATAATAGCTTTAATTTTTGTAAGAAGAAGGTGACAAAACAACTAGTGTTAGCCTTTCTAGATTTTGAAAAAGTGTTTTAGGTTGATTATGATTCAAGCAAAATAGTTATAGGAAAATAAAGGGAAGCCCATTACCTAGTTTAGTGAGAAGTTTAATGAATCTGAGATGAAGTATTTGGTATATGAATAATAATTCTGTATAATGGTAAAAAATCTCAAGAAGTGGTGTCATTACTTATTTCTAAAAGAGTTCATTTTATGCATGTATAACCATGCTTTGTAGTTCATAAACAACTAAGGAAGCTAAATCAATGACACATAAAATGGGTAGAATTTACTAAAATTTATTATGTTTTATTGAAACATATAAGTATAAATTAAAATAAGGTAACATATACCTTAAGTAGACAAGCTCTTGTAGTGAATGAGTGAAGGTGAAAGTCATTAGATTTGAATCCATGACAAAGTTGTATGAAGAAGACTTGGATTTTTGAGATGCATGAACAACATGTAGGAATCCAAATAACATAAACATAACTCTGTCATTAGATTATTTGATTCAACATGGGTTTTTTTTTAAGGGAAAGAAACCTTAAGGTTTCATGAGAGATAAACTATTGAAAGAAAAACATAGTGGAGGTCTAGCTCGTCATTTTGGGTATGATAAGACTTTGGCACAGTTGAGTGATAAATATTACTAGCCTCAAATGAGTATAGATATGGATAATTTCATGCATAATTGTATATTTTTACAACATGTTAAGGGTTTAAGTTAGAACACTAGTTTGTATCAGCCATTGCCTATTACTGATAAACCATGGGATGCATTAAACATGGAATTTGTTCTTGGATTACCAAAAACACAATGAGGTAATGATTAATTTTTTTTTAATAAATTTTATAAGATGGATCACTTTATAACATGTAAGAATACTATTTATGCCACACATATTGAAAAAAAAAATCAATAAGTTATGAGATTACATAAATTACCTAGGAGTATTGTATCAAAAAGAGATAGAAAGTTTATTGGACACTTTTGGGGGATGCTATGGAAGAATTTGGGAATAAGGTTAAACTTAAATTGAGCCTATCACCATAAAACATTGGGAAATATAGGCTGTGAAGAAGAATCTTGGCAATTTTTTTAGATGTTTAGTTGGTTACAAGCCCAAATAGTGGGATTTGATGTTGGCATAGGCTGATTTTGCTTATAATGACTCAGTCAATCAAAGTAAAAGTTTGAGTCCTTTTAGAATAGTATATGGAATCAACCCTAGAGGTGTATGTGATTTGAGGAGTACCATTGAGATGAGTAAGATAAGTGTAGAAGGTGAAGAGTAAGCTTAATTTATTCATGATGTGCATAAATAAGTCAAGAAGAGACTTGAAGAGATGCTAGAAAATGCAAGCAACATGCTAATATGTGAAGGTGAGAATTGAATTTTGAGGTTGGGGAATTGGTTTTGGAACATTTTTACAAGGAGAGGTTTCTAAAAAGTGAGTACAACAAAATTAAATGGAAGAAGATTGGACCTTGAAATCTTTTGAGGAATTTCTCAACTAATGCTTATGAATTAGAGTTACTATATGAAGTAGGCATGTCACCTATATTCAATGTAGTAGATTTGTACTCATACACTAAGGGACAAATAAGTAAAAACATGTATTGGAGAGAATAGTTGCCTCTAGTAACTAAAGAGTAAATAGAATCCATTCTAGACATTTAGATTGGTAATAAGATAAGGGTACATGAGCACTATGGTTACTTAGTCAAGCGTAAGGGTAGATAAACTAAATATGTAACATAGATGAACACATGTAAAGTTGAAAAACATGTTAAAACTATAGAGGAGCTCATATTAGGTTTATGAGTAGGAGTTCATGGACTTTTTCACTACCTTAGGTGTCTGGTGTTGGAATATCCAAGGTGAAAGGCAATCTTGCATTGACCAAAAATATGTTATCTTAGGTTTTAATTTTGGTTTACATTTTTAGCTTTGTTTCATTAAGATTTTTAACCTCTATTAATGATTTTGTAAAATTATTCCTTATCATAGACAAAGTACAAAGATATTTTTCATGTTTTATTAGTCTGCATGGACATTTAAGACATGAGTATTTGTCGGTAATTTTTATTCAACTATGATAAAAAATTAGATACATAAATTTTATAAATTCATAGCATATGATACTATAAACACTTGTACGAAGTTTTTTATCATTTGGAGTTACCATGGAGGCATACCAACTATTCCACTAGTAGAATGTTTCTTCACTTGTGGTTATGTTTCAAAATGAATTAGATGTTGAAACTTGGTGGCATTTTATCACATGACACTTATAGCCTCTACACAAAATTTTAGACCATTTAGAGTCACCATAGAGGTGTACCAACTATTTACTTTTTATGAGGTTTCATCACTTGTGATTATGTTGTGGAATAAATTAGATGTTGAAACTCGGTGGTAGTTTAACACATGACACTTATAGCCATTGCATAAAATTTTAATCATTTGGAGTCACTGTAGAGGTGTACCAATTATTTAAATGGTGGGAGGTTTTATCAATTGAATTTATGTTTCAAAATTAATTATATGTTGAAACTTGGTGTCATCTTAGGGCATAACACTTCAACCTTTACACAAAAGTTTAGACCATTTGGAGTCACCACAGAGACATACCACTTATTTCACTAGTAAGAGGTTTCCTTAATTTTAGGTAACAATTGGCATACCAAATTTTGATCAATTTCATAAAATGTATTATTCAAGATATATTCCAAATTTCATATCAATTTTAATATTGATGAAAATGTTATGATATTTTTTACAAACTCATTCTACCAGGCCATGCATTTGTCTAGTCTAGAAAAGGTTCATGACCTTGCAGTATAGTTTTGATAATATTTAAGTCATGAAATTTTTATCAGTGATATAAATGGTATATTAAAAGTTTTTTTAAAAAAAATTATCTCAATTGGATAATTGGTCAAAAATTATGATAGTTTATGTGACATCATTCTGCCAGAAATAGGCTTTTGTCTAGCCTAATGGTTTCCTACCTTGCAGAATAGATGAGATGAGAATTAGGTTACAAAATTTAATGGTTTGTTATAAAACGTATTTATATTTATATTTTTAAAATTTTATATCATTTTTAATAACATATTTAAACTTATGGAAGTTATAGTAACTACCATTGAACATGGAAACATCATTTGTGTATTGTGACACTTGCTAGTTATTTTTCACCTATGGTTACCTATGATAACATAAGGTAACTTAAATTTGGAAGAATGATGTAAAATTTAGTATATAAATTGTGATTAAAGTTTCACATCAATTATATCAATGTCATTAAAGTTATGGTGATTTTTTTAACTGTTGATTAGCCTAAAATGTCACCTGATAGTTTTTTATAGTTACTAAAATTTAGGTGTTGATCTTGGAAATTGAAGGGCACCTAAATCTTGGAAGTTTTAATAACGTTAAATAATTTTAAGAGTCACCCCATGAATTTTTTAATTTTAGAGAAATACTTTTATTTAATCCAAGAATTTAGTTTATGAAAGGGGGCAAGTTGTGTGGAGCAAGGAGGGTAGAGTAGAGCAAAATAATGTGTGTTCTATTTTTCACATTTTTGTCTTAGAAAGTAAGCTTGTATGGGAGTGTTATGTTATGTAGATGAACCAACCACATTAATTATTTAATGAATAATAATACAAATATTTGAAGTACTATTATTATTTACATGTTGGGTCTAATTATATGTCTTAGTCTGAATGAATATCTAAGCATCATAGAATTAGAGGTTGTGCTTAGGATTATACCATGTCTATGCTTGCATCAGTAGGACACACTCGATGAAAAATTATATTGAGTTTCTTAATTATTATAGCTATAGATAATATAAAGGAAATGGCTAACCACCCTTAATCACCTCAAATCCTATCAAATTTAGTTACTTCAGGGTTATAACAAGCACATTATCTCTCGAGAGTTTGAGCTTGTTGATCTGGTGTTATAATAAAATAAAAAGAATATTAATGTTGAGAAGGAAAATATAGGCAATATTTAACCTAATAAGTTGGTTCCCTTCATTATTACACCTAAAAACATTAGATGAACCAATAAGTCTGGTGCATATAATTTGGCTACTCTAGAGGGTTATGCATTAGATGAACCAATAAATATTATGCATATTAATCATTTTTATGCTTGAGTTACTGGGTTTTTATCTATATTTATTCTTTCTTGGGGGGAAATCTATTTCATTCTCTCTTCCATATCCTTTTAGTCCTTACTTAGGGGCATCCCTTCATTGTTCCTCACCTCTATTTCCTATTAACACCCTGATTAGATTAAAATTATATATGTATAATAGGTGAATCATAAAAACACTTAGCAAGAGTGGATTAGACATGTAGAATGGTTTTTGTTAGAACCTCTTTATAGAATAAATTCCAAAATATGGAATGTCATGATTTTTTGGCTTGTATGAATTTTATCATTCCTTTGAGTTCCTAGACATTCTTTTTTATAGTCCCTCACTCACCGCCTTCGCATCTTGATTTTTTATTGTAATAGAAGATGTTTCCTCTTATTCCAATTTGCTATTGAATAGTACTCCCTAAATTTCTCATGTGTGGACAAGCCTTTCATGTTTCCTATTCATTGTTGATATTATGAACCCACGTTTGCCCTTCTTGTATTTTATATGTGTTTCTGGAGATATTTGTTGTCATTTATTTTATATTCTTTCATCAAAATACTCTTGTTTATATCATAATCCAAAACTACAAAAATAGTTCAAATATTCCAAAAGGGCCCCCTAAAAATCCAAATATTCCCTTATGTAGAAAACCCTAAAAAATTTCATGACTCAATATCCCACAAGTTTCCCCATCAATGTCCATATCTAATATGACATAATTTTCTAGTTGGTATCCTATTACTTAACTTAGATTTACAACCACTTGTAGTTAGGTAGAACATAATGAAGTACCTCATAGGTGATTTTCATCTCATTATGAGTATGACATCTCAAAAGTGGGACCAACTTCCTATGCTCTCCATTTTATGAGTTCATATTTCACACTCTCACTATTTTTTGAGCTTAACCATTCCAATCATGATCATTTGTTTCTAGTCCCTATTTATACTTAGCATTTTTTTGTGCCCACCTTTTTTCAAAATAAAATGGACTGAGGTATAATTAGACTATGCAAGTAGCACTTAGTTTTATAAGGTTAACTCTGTCATCCCTTATCTTATGTTCTTGACATTTTGTGAATATATATCATACCATTTTGTAAAGATTATTCCTTATATTCTCTCACCATTTTATGTGTCTTTTCTTATTTTTCCTCTATAATCTATTTTTAACTTGTCATCAATTTTCTTCTTTCCCAAATCCCTAGTTGAACTACAGTGTGTTGAGGTTCATTTAGACTATGTAGGTAGAACTAAGTATTTTGAGGATAGCTAGACCAATCTTAAATGTATACTCTCACCATTTTGTGATCTAAATAATTTTTCATCTCATAATTATCCATTTATTTGAGATGATAAAAACTCAATAACATTAAAAAATTTCTAAAAACCAAAACATTCATAACATTAAAACATCCTAAAAATTAGAAAAAACCAATATCTCCAAAAAATATATAGAGCCATAAAATTCAAAAAAATATCTTGTCCTAAATCCTTGATCAATATTAATCCAATCTAATTGGATACCATTGGGATGTGTCCTTCATAAATATACCTTGTTTAGGGCAAAGTCAAAACAAATCACTCTAATTAAAGCTTGTCGCACCCACCCTGTTTAGGGCAAGTTTAAACATGTAACTTATTTTGAGATGTTTTATTCCCACTTCTTCCCCTTGCATCTATGCTTTATTGGGGGAATCTAATGTAACCATAATTATCATTGAGACTTCATATGTGTATTTTTACTTGATTCATAATATGATGCTTTCTATTACTTTTTTCTTTCATGTTTGTGTGTTTACTTATTTATTTATTTTATTATTTTTACCTTGAATTAGTACATTATTTTAACAAGGTAATTATCATGTTATCCCTTTACATGCACTTATCCTTTAGTCCATCCTTTGGCATACATTAGCAATGTAATCATGGGTTTTATCATTGGTGCATTATTGTCAATTATTTATTGGATTAGGGGTCGATCCTTATGCACATATGGCTAGGTTGTCACGGTGTTTTATATCATGATGTATACTATCTTGTGTAATATAAAAAAAAAGTAACAAAGGTCTTAAATCTACAATTTTTCAATGGTAGTATCTCCCCTTTCATCACCATCTCTTATCAAATCCAATCATCTTGGTCATCTTTGACCAGTTCACATCATCCCATTTTTCATGATCAAATCAAAACACTTGCACATTATGGCTATATATGTAAATCAATATCTATATCTATAAATAAGCATGTAAATATATTCATACAAATTGATCAATATTTATTAGTTCTGCTAATCATCTAGTCCATTTTCATCATATTCTCTCCCAATTTATGGGAGAACTACATCAGCGTGAGGTCTTTTTAGACTATGTAGATAGTGTTCAGTACCAACCAATTTATGAGGTCAATTTAACCACCCTTACTTTTTTTTATAAATAAATATATTATTATAATATTAACATATCATTATTCAATCATTATCTTATTTTTTCATTCTTTAGTCTCTCATCACTTTGAGCATTCTTAGATACTCAATTTTTTGTGGCTTCTACAAAAATTAATTATACCATTAGCACAATTGTTTTTGTCAAATTATCAACTTTAGATCATTCATATCATCTTTAATCTATGAAATAGTTTGAATCTTTAATCTATGCTTGCCAATCAATCACTCTATTAATTCATCAAATCAAATCCACCCTATTTGGGGTCAAACAAATCAATTTTACCCTCTTTGGGGCAAATTATCATTCCATGCTCATATATTTCATCCTATTTTGGGAAATTCAAAGTGTGTATCTTTTTTTTTAATGTATCCTTCTATATTTTTCCCCTATCGTCAAAAATCAAATCATGCAAGTGTTAGCTTAAGTGCAAAAATCTTGTCGACAAGTTAATCTTCTCTTTCATTCTAGCTTCTTCCTCTCTTTTTTGAGATCCCATCCACATCCTTCACCCCCAAATTACCTATCAAGGTGTAATTATCCATAAATAATTTCATTAAAATCATATCCTTATCTTTACATTTAATTTCCTACACCCGTCAATTGCGAATGACAAAATTACAACATTTATTATTTTCTTCATCTAATTTTTCATCCTCATTTTTTATGTTCTCATTATTTGAGAAGATGTTATTTCATTTCAATCTTGAAACACCTTCTCAAATAGTATAAAAAGTAGACACTCCATTTTTATCACTTCCCTTTCAAAATTGTAAAATGGAATGACTTCTTGTAATTGCACACAAACTTGTCCAATTACATTTGTTCATCTAACATATGAGTTTAAATTCACCTTGGGGCTCCCTAGGTGGGATAATTCATCATATTAATTCTATTCAATTATCATTCTAGTTATTTTATCTGATCATTTATTCTACTCTAATCAATTCATTAATTATCCTTTGTATATTAATTAATGTAATTAACTCCCCCTTCTCTAAATCATTCTTTTAATTAATTCTCTATGATGTATTAATTAAATTTATCTCTTGATTAATTAATTAATCATTCTTATAACTATAATTCTATATAAATTAAATTATATTTTTCTTTCAATTGTTAATTCTTCCTTTTTATTTTCTTTCCAAGAGCCATCTTCATTTAAAGAATCTTGAGATCCTATGGAATATTCTTTTGTGATCCCACCAATTTACTAAATGAATTAATATAAAGGATTATTCTCTACCATTCATCTTGGAGATAATATTAATGGCCCTTAATTAATACTATGAGATATTTTAGGGACCAATCTCAACCCTTCATCTTAGAAACAAGATGAAGGGCCAACATTGGTTAACTGTGTGCTTTTTTGACAATGGTTATCCACCCTTCATATTATAAATAATATGAAGGGCCCACATTAACTCTCACAAAGATATTTTTAGGATAATTCTCCACCCTCTATGTTGTATGTAAGATTGAGGAATCATATTAATTCTCCTTTGATATTTTCAAGATCCATCCTCCACCCTTCATATTGGATAAGATGAAGGGTTCATGTTATTAATCTATGTGTCAATCCATGTGCCTTGCTGAGGATTCATTTGTAACAATCCATATTAGAATCAAGATGAAGGGTCATCATTTATTTTAAATTTTTATAAATAAACCCATTCCCCTTGTAATTTTAAGATGCTCAAGACTCATAGTGAAACCATGCCAATTTCATATGATAAATTATGTATCAAAGTCCATGCTCATTAACTCAATTTATTAAAGTCTTCAATGATATATGGTTCATTTTGGGATGACAATATTTTCAAAGACTTCTTGAAGATACATCCAAGCTAAATCATATATAAATACGAGATTTATAATGAAGGTTTAAATTGTATTAATTTAATCTTAGCATTGTTATCTTAATATGTATATGCTTATGAGGTCTTAGGTGTATATTATTAGTTCCTAATACTTCAATTATTCATTTTCAATTATTGAATAACTAGAACTGATATTTTAGATTGTAATGATACACTATTTATTTATGATAATTATGTTTGTCCTATTTTAAATAGTTATATATAGTATAATTATTGAATGTGATTTTACACATTGTCCTTTCCAGTTATTAACTGGTATTATGTCCACCTCATGCCAAGTAATTCAACTTATTGTCATATCTACCTAAAACACCCTTTGTGTTGTCATTGTTTGTCTTATCTACCACTTTTTTATTTAAGTTCCACATATCTGTGTCATATTTCTTAACCACATTCTCAAACTAAGCCATGTAGTTCACTTGAGGACAAGTGTCTACTTTTAGTTGGAGGGGAATACGTATATAAATTTATTTTATCTCCTTTATATTGATATGGGCATCAAACATTAATTTGGGGGTATAACAAAAATTTATGTCACATGTAGTAATATCAAAAGAGGGAGTTAATATTACATGTGAAATTATGAAAATGATTTTTTGAATCTATTTCCAAAGCTCATCACTACTATCAATTGAGACACATGCATATATATATCCATTCAAGTAAGATTAAAACATTCATTATTTTAACCCTTTTTGCAAGGGTTTTCATAAATGTAAATAATTATACAAATACTTGTAATCACTACTATGCACACTTATAAGCATTGTTGTAGCTTGTATAAATGGTTGTAGCTTTATATTTTCTATCAATGATTAAAGGAGATTCCAAAATGTCATGATAAATAACCAAAAAAATCTATTGTGTTTAAATAAAATACAAATTTAGTTCCAACTAAATATGCTTTTAAAGTTATTATTTTATGTGTTATATTAGGTTGTGATTATCAAGATTCCTCTTGATTATGATTGAACCCTAATAATTTAATGAAAATAATAAATATTCTGCACTTATTTCTAAAGGTTATACTATAGATAGATTAGTTTCAAATCCTTATCATACTACTACTCTAGGGAATCATACAATTATTTTGATGGAGAGACTTCACCACTCCATTGCAATAGAAATAACCATACTTTGGTTACTATTTTTAGGTTGTAAAAATAAATATAAATTGATGAATATGAGGAGATGAATAAATTGAAGAAAATTAAGAAAGATAAAGGATGCATTATATATATACTATTGAGGATTCCACCTTGTGCTTTGCAAAATATTTTTGCAAATTTTCTTTATGATTTTGAAAAAGAGAAATTAATATTATTTGCATATGTGAATACAAATACTTAAGTTAGGGGGTGTGATTATGCCCATAAAATTCCAACATCTTGATACTTATTATTTCCTTAAGAAAATACCTATGCTTTTATGCACACTCTTTTGGCCCACACTATGTTTATATATGCATAATCTATATGTATATATATATATATATTAAAATATTTATATTTATATTAATTAATATGATTTAATGGCTTGATTTTTTTGGTATTATTAAAGGAAAATGAAGGATGTAGATTGTACTTCTTATAATGCATTCATACCTATAGGTATTAAAGAGAAGAGACCCATTGAGTATGTTGTTAGACTATTACCACTATTTATGGGCACCCTAAAGTAGTGATATGTTTTAAGAACCTATATAAATTAATTTTAGTCCACCTACAACAAATTATATAGGTTACTTTTTATTATTTATGAATAATTAAGACTAGCTGCCACTATACAATCACTTCAACCCAAATCAATAAAGTGTGGAAGGTAGTCTTTCTATGATGGGTAATGTTACACATTGTCAATTTGAGTTGTACCCTTTCAGGAGGTGTTTTAGGTATCTTAACTCAATTAACATTATGGGAAATATTTAAGTATCTAGGATGGCTATGACTAAAGATAAACTCTAGAGAGGGCTAGTTCCTTTGATGTTATGCCTAAACTAAGACTACACATACTCAAATTACATGGAAAAGGGAGAAAGAAAGCATTGAATGAATGACTAAAAGGGGTAATTCACCAAATTATATTTTTTTATGATTACTAAAATGGACTAAAACAAGACTAAATTTTGATCTCACAACTCGAATTATCCCTTCTAACATAAGTGTTTCAATATAGAGGCTATAGTTAATGCATCAATCAAGAAGGATAATAAAGAGGCCTAGAAGAAGACATTAGTGAAATTTTCCCATAATTAACCTTTGTAAACCTAATTGAAACACATAATATGACCTTAAAGAAGATTACTTACTCATAAAGTGTAAAGAATGAAGAGGACACATGCAAGTAAGTTAAACACTATCACTACCATTAATCAATAATTAATCATAAAAACACTAGATGAAAGGTAGATAAGGCATAACTAAGCTTTAATTCACTTAAAAATAAATATTAAATATCAAATTTTTTAGGGATACACCATAACCAGTTAGAGGATGATTTCAACTTCACTTACAAGAGTACATATAGGAGAAAAAAGAGAAGATAGAGAAGATGGATGTGTTGGAGGTTCATGATGGCTGACTTTTAATCATGAGGTTGATTAAAAAATCAATAAATGTTATAAAATAATCATATAACCTTCATCCTAAACATGTGTCAACTTTTCTTAATGATGTCCTCATGAAAGGTGGCGTAGGAGTGACTCTTGGCCTTCTGTGGCTCACTATTGATTTCTTGAAACTGACTTTTTTTCTTGACTGAAGAGTTAAAAATCCACACTTGAATATAATTTACTTTGGTCTCTTTGAGTATTTTTCATGATTGGTCAAACTCAAATCTGATATTATATAGTTGTGTTCATCCTTGTGATCTCTCAACACCATGAAGCTAGCATTAGATCTCTTAAATCTGCCTATAGTCATTAGGAATAAAAATTTTCATGAATTGGAAGGTAATAAAAGTTTTTCATAAAGTTTATATAATAGTGCCTCATATATTCTTATGCCTTATATGACCTTAAGAATGTTTGCAAAGTCATTTACTCAATATAAGCAAGGGAGAAGTCTTATTTTGTCTTAGTTTAGTAAATTAAAACATGTCAAATCACCATGAGGTATATTTTAATTTATTTTTAAAGGTTATTATACCTATTAAAAATATTTAAAATCTTCCCAAACTGGTCAATAAACTCTCACACACTCAAACACCATGTAAACCAAACAAGAACCTAATTTCCTTCATGGTACAGACATGTGTTTTATATTTTTATCCATCCTCGTGAAATTTACTAAGATGAAAATATTTTAATAAAATTTATTTAAATAAAAAAAAATACCTCCATTTCAATTTTCATTATATTTCATTAAGTAAAACTCAAAATATGTACTTTTTTGTGAAAACTAGGCTTATATGGCAGCAAGCAGGCTAGTTTGCTAAAAAAATTATATTTTGTAATATAGAGGGTCTCAAGATCTTATTAATTTTTTATTTTGTCCTATATTAAATAATATGACCATTATAATCACTATTTATTCATAATAAATCACAAAATACATCAATAACACTCATTTTCAAGTCTGTAATAACTTATAAATCAGGAATAATGGACCTAGAGAGAGAGAGAAATGGGCATATCATAAGTTTTATGGAGTATAAATACCTAATTATTTTTTCAATAAGACCCAAAAATAGACATATATATAATACATTAATTTATTAATTTAATTAGTCAATAAAATCTCATAAAAATACCCTTTTTAGGCCTATAACAACCCAAAAATCATAAACAAGGCATAAATCCTCTTGGATGGGTTAATGACTTATTATTTGAGTTATTTAGGTTATTATATTATATTATAATTAATTTATAATATAATTTTATATGTTTTTATACCATTAACATTAATTCATAAAACTCAACTGATATCAAAACAAAGGAACCAAATTGCTGGGGTTTTCTAGTGTTTTAGGGACAACAAACTTCATAGTGATTGTTCATAAAGCTTTGCCCCTCAAAATGAGAGATATTGACACAAATTTGTATGGAAAATGGAAATCATATAACCCTTAGGATAATTTTTATTCTTGTCTCTCCTCCTTCATGAACAAATGTCATGAAATTGACCTTTTTTCTCTTGCCTATGACCTGATGGAGGACTTGAATGATTTTTACCCTATTGGACCTGTAGAATTTATCTCAACATGGTTTTGACCCAAATAAGTCTTTATGAGGTTTTGGTAGGATATTAACACATTTTGTCATGATTCACTTGGCTGGTGATACCTAATACAATGTAGAAACTTACATAATCTCATCAAAATGTTCCTTCTTTTGTTATGGAACCTACTCATTTGGAAAGATGTTATGCTATAGTTGTTTACAAGATATATAATGGAGTCATTATTGACTTGTTAAATAATATTTTAATGTAACAAAATCCTATTTTTACTACCCTTCCTACCATTTCTTACATCATGCCAATTTTGGGCATTAAATCAATAAACAAAATAGCTTTTGTAATGTGAGTATACATTATAAGTAGATGGAGTTAGAATTTTGGCTAGGTTTATAGGTATAATGAGGTAAAACATGATCTTAAATAAGTGAAAAATGACCTTAAAGACTTCATTTTACCTATACAAATGGTGTTGACTCCTCACATTTGATATCCCTCAAAGGAGTCACCTTCTAAACTTGTAACAAATAATAGAACAAAGTAAAGTGAAATCTTAATTTCCAAAAAAATACCTTAAACTTTTATAATTCTTTAAATGTAAATGTTTCCATTATACCAAATTTACTTCTAGATCCATAATCCACTATATAACACTATTTCATGTTTTAAGATCATAACATCAATTGTTTTCATCATGGACTGAACATACCTTGGCTTGCAAAAGAACCTTAAACTCTCCAAAATTTCATAAGACCTTATATAAACCTTGAAGCAACTTGTCGACACTAAGACATGATAGGATTATCATCAAGGTCATTTATGAATTTAGATTAATTATATACCTATTTTAAGGATAAAGCAATATATGGTGGCTAAATTGGTCAACATTTTTAGTGACCTTTAGGGATAGTTTACTTGCTAAAGATCTAGAGTATTAGCCTTAGAATTCCATTAGGATATGGAGTCACCTTATCACTCATCAATAAACATGATTTAGAACTTAAAAATTTACTACAATCCCTTAGAATAAGTTGAGACAACTGATATGACCTTGAAGACATACACAATAAAGTAAGACACATAATAAAGTAAGACACCATAATATGCCAAGAGACATTTAGGGAAAAGAGAGTAGTAAAAAAATAAACATGTGTTAGAGACACTTGGAGAAATAAAAAGACTAACCTACTACATACAAGGTTAAAAATACATCCATTCCACCTAGACTGAATTAAAAAACTCTTAGTTATTCTTCATGTGGTTGACAAATATGAAGAACAGGCTATGATTTGGGTGTCATTTTTATTGGATAAACTCTTATTTTTATTTGTAACCTCTTTGGTTTGTCTCTAATTGGATCAACTAAAGAAAACATATCTCCTATGAATAAAAATTATCTTTTGGTTCAATGCTAATCTCATTAATCTCTTCCATATTGAAAGTTTCTTCAAAAGTGATCATATTCTAATTCATAGGGACACCTATAACCTTAGCCCCTAATTATTCCTTGAGACACTATTCTTGGTCTTCTATGACATCTTGACGGATGTTATTTTGTTTGTCAACTATTTCAAGTTTTGCAAGCTCTTAAAATAGCTCTAAATATTTCCCCCAAGCTTTATTAGGGTATTCTTGAGATATGCTTTTATTAACATTTTATTTTGCATGTTCTCTAAACATGACAACCACCCTATCAATTCCTTCATTAGGAGGTGTATACCTACAAAGATCCTCAATATTTTTAATGAGGTCAAGATATTATTTCCACTCTTCATTGGGGTTTCCTCCTTGTCTACTTAGATTAAGGACAACATTAGTAACATTCTTATCCTTCTCTTTAGGGACTATAGACTTGCCAAGAACTTCAAACTCCTCAATGGATTTATGGTATAGATACAAACTTTCTTTAAAAAGGTCTCCTTTTTGCTTACTTTGAACCATTATAAATCCATTCAAGCCTTCACAGTTATCACTTTGGGGAATGTTATCTTCTTCAAGGTCTATTTCAAACTCATCCCCTAATACTATGATACCATCATCAGATCCTTTATTAAGATAAAATCTATGCCAACTAGACTGATCTTTCTCTTCTTCTATGTAGAATGGAAGCTTATATATCCAACAAAATTTTATCTCATGCCACTCTTATCTCAAGTATAATTTTTATTCCTCTTCACAAAGAGGATGTACAATTATTATTTCCTCCTTCTATTCACTTGATACACTTACCACTTCAGCTGAATGGTTTCCATCTACCCTCCATACAATAGGTCTTCCTTAAGAAAGGGATATGGTGGGAGGTAAAGAAGGCTCAATTGGTGGGGTATGAATATAGGGTATTATTAGATACTCTTGAATTAGATTTGGGGTTAAAGAGGCACTCCTAAAACTTTGGAATTTAGGGGTAATGGGCTTATTTAGGAGTTATTAAGGAAGAGGAAAATGTGTTAAGGTTTCTTAATTCTTCTTAATCCACTCAACAATCAAACTATCAAATTATGAAATTCCTTAGTTTTTATGAACAATGCCAAATTCAAGGGTGGGTCAAGGGTTTATGAAACTTTCAAATTTCCTTATCTTGACTTATACAACCTTATCCTTTTCTTAGTATTGAATTGGTATGAAAATAGTGGGCCAAGAAGGCTTCCATGATTTTAAAATTTGAGGTTCTTGACAAAGAATAGGTGAGGTTTGCATAGGCATAGGTTATTTTAAAGGGTTGGGGGTCATAAATCTTGGACTTTTGAAGCAATCAGACTCATTTGAAAGACCTTTTCTAAAAATAGGGATATGAGGAAGCAATTGAGATTTGGATTCAATTCCTCATTCTCTCATGAGTATTTGATGCATTTATTATTTTATAGCCTCATTTCCCCTAACTAGGCATTATTCAATATATATCTCCCATGACTCTACCTCTTGTTGTTGGATATAAGCCTAATATGCAAGTTCTTCTTGGTGCCTATTACATTCTCTTTCCTTATAATTCTACATACATTGGCTCTCAAAGTCAAGTCTAATCTCTTTGATACTTTTTTTGGGATGATTAAAAAGAACATGACTTTACCAAGGCTAATTAGAAGTATGAGAAAGGGTGGGATGGGTAAATTTCATGGGAATATTGGTTTCTTGTTAGTTTAGGGCTACTTGAGGTGAAGCCATAAAATTTCTTAGTTTGATATGATAGACATGGGAGTATAAAAGATGCATTTTCCAAAAATGGAGGATAAAAATATGTAAAAATTGATGATATGTAAGATCTTGTACTACCTAAATTAGTCTATATAACTTTGAATCACCATTTTTGTTTTTATAAATGCCTCCACAAACTGATACGCTAAAGGATAAAACCAAAAAAATCCTCAATGGATGAAATTCTTGTCCCACCAAGCATGCCAAAAAAAATTATCACTTTGAGTTGTACCCTTTAAGGAGGTGTTTCAGGTTTCCTCACTCAATTTACACAATGGGATCTATTTAAGGCTATAGGTGGCCTGAGTAAAGATAACCTCCAAAGAGGATTGGCTCCCTTGATGATACACCTAAACTAACACTACACTTGATCAAATTGTAGGGAAAAGGCAGAAAGAAAGCATGAAAGTAATGACTAAAAGGGGTGATGCACCAAATTATATTTATCCTCTAATTATTTATTATTTCTACTATGTGTCAGGATCCTCCTTAGAGTAAAATTGATTACCTTTGTATAAGCAACTAAACACAGAATTAAACTAGAAGTAATAAGTAACTAGAAATCAGAAATAGCAAAGAATAGGAGATACAAGAAATAATACAATCTATATTAAACTCTTCTAGAAGGAAATATAATGAAGAAATCTCTCTTTTTCACACACCTCGTAGATGTACAATAATTCTCCCTCAAGAGTTCTCTCTCTGTCAATTACAATCAACAATCAACTCAATACCGAGTTGTTGTTCCCTCCAGTGACAATCAACCCAATGGTTGTTGTTGCCTACCTTCTAAGTGAAAATCAACTCAACCATTGTTTCCTCCTTAACCCACAGATCTTCTTGATCTTGCACCTTACAAATCTTCTTGATCTTGTACCCTGCAGATCTAATTCATCTTGCTTACCTGTAGATCTTCCTGATTTTGCACTCTTGCAAACCTTCTAGATCTTACACTTGAGGATCTAATCTTGATTACAATACAGCCCCATGGG
This sequence comes from Torreya grandis, assembly GCA_037957365.1. Taxonomy (NCBI): domain Eukaryota; kingdom Viridiplantae; phylum Streptophyta; class Pinopsida; order Cupressales; family Taxaceae; genus Torreya; species Torreya grandis. The sequence goes on from JARHVA010005938.1 coordinate 838,253, forward strand.
TCTCTTAAATATATCCCAAACCAAACAATAATTAGAAACATAGACTCAAGACTAAAATTAGTCTTTACATGCAAACTAACTATTCTCCTAAAATTAGAATAGTTTTGGAAACGCACGAACGACCGATGTCAGTCTGAAGGTGACCGATGCCGGCCAATCCCTAACCGATGCCAGTTACTATGTAGCTAAAGATAACTAACGTCAATTGGCCTGACTGATGTCAGCTAGTGTGTAACCTAGCAACCTCCACATTTGTACATTCAATGAATCCTTTAGCTCCATAACTCAACAATCTTCCATTTGGAGATAAATAGCTGCACCTGTACCTGTACCTATACAACAACATCCTCTAATCTATTTCTGGCTTGTATCTCCATCTTCAAGTTCAATCTTGAAGACCAACAAAATTTGAATGAAGATTCAACTTCTCCTTTGTTATCAACTTTGTTAAAATATCAGTAGGGTTCTTATCCTTGCTAGCCACCATGACTGCAACAACCTTCTACAACTCTAAAATCCAGCTAACCACCATTCCACCAACAGTGAACACATATCCTGTGGTGCTTCTCCTACCATCCAAGTCACCTACCATATCTGAATCTACATACCCATGTAGAGAAGTGTTTGACCCTGCATAGCATAAATGCCTACAATTGGTCCCTCTTAGATATCTGAGAATCCACTGAACTGCTTTCCAGTGCTCCTTTCCTGGATTGGCCATAAACTTGCTGACAACTCCCACTACTTAGGCAATATCAGGTCTAGTACATACCATGTACTCAACCTCATCATGTGATTTAGGATACTGTTCTTTGCTTAGCTTGAACTATCCAACCATAGGTGTGATTATGAGTTTTGCATCCTGTAAATTGAACCTCTCCACTACCTTATTCACATAATCCTCTTGAGACAAAATCAACCTGTGATTTTCCCTATCTCTAAAAATACTCATGCCAAGGATTTTCTTTGCTGCTCCTAAATCTTTCATGGAAAATGTGTGATCTAATTTTACCTTTAGCTTAGTAATTCCCTGCATGTGTGACCCTACAACAAGCATATACACTACATACAGTAACAGGATAATGTAGCTACTATTATCCAATCTGGTAAAATAAACACAATGGTCACATTGACATTGACTAAAGCCATACTCTGTCATAAACTTGTCAAACCTCAAATACCATTGTCTTGGAGCTTGCTCAAGACCATATAACCTGGCCTTATGTCTCACCTGTCCATTCTCTCCTTTCTTTAACCTATATATCCATTCATTTTTTAGTGCTTTCTTTTTGGCTGGCAACTCAACCAAATCACACATTTGGTTCTCTTCCAAGGAATCAATTTCCTCAGTCATGTCATGCTCCCACTGTTTCCTAGATTCTACCTGCATTGCCTCTTTAAAATTTATTGGTTTTCCACCATCAATGAGCAAGTAGTATAAAGAAGGGGAATAACAAATTTGAGGTTTACTTACCCTTTTGGACCTCCTCATGGGCATTTGAGACTCATTGACAGCTTGTTATCCATCTAAATTTCATTCTAATAGTGACCGAACCCAGTCATCTCTGGCCAACCTCAGTCTGCACCTGACCGATGTTGATTCCACCTAACATCCCTAACCAGCGTTAGTTTCCACCTGCCCAACATCACTAACTTTGGTCTCCACTAGACCGATGTCGGTTCCTGCCTTATTGATGTCGGTCTCTGCCTGATCGACGTAGATGTTTGTGTTTTCTTGTGAGTGATGATTTTTACCTGTGAGCTCATTTTGGATCATAAACTTGTCCAAATCAACATTGCCCTACTCAAAATTATTCAGCCTCTTGAGCTGATCACTATCCATCATCTTCTCATTAAAAACCAAGGCTTTCCAATTCTTAAATGTGTCAAAAACATTAGATTTCCTCTTTATGCAATAAACCCATACCTTTCTTGTAGCATCATCAATGAAAGAAACATAACACTGTGATCCTCCAATAGAAGCTCCCTAAGCTGGTCCCCACATGTTTGTGTGAACAAGCTCCAACTTGTGCTTCTTCTTTGTTGACCCAGTTTTGAGAAACCTCACTTTCTCCTGTTTCCCAAAAATATAATGCTCACAAAAATCTAGATCTATCAAATCTAAAAGCTTACCATTTGACTTAAGAACATACATTCCCTTCTCATTCATTTGACCAAGCCTATAGTGCCACATCTTTACATCTACAGCTAAAGAGATAAAATAGAAGGAGAATCAGTAATACAAGTAGATAGATAAAGTGTACCTACTTTCTTACCTCTTGCTAATACAAGTGCACCCTTAGAAACTTTCCAAGATTTAGCTGTGAGAGTTACTGTGCAAACCTCATCACCCAACTTTCCTATAGAAATCAGATTCCTCTTCAAGATGGGCACATGCATGACATCCTTCAACACCCATGTGTTGCCATTCTACAATTTTAGCTACACTTTTTCTTTGCCAACAATTTGACAAGGCTCACCATCCCCTAAATAAACTTTTCCAAAGTCTCCATGGACATAATCATTAAAAAATTCTCTATTTGGGGTTACATGGAAAGAGGCACCAGAATCTAAAACCCAAGATTCTACTTTATCCAAGGAAAATATAAGAGCATCACATGTAACAATACCTGCATCATTTGCTTCTTTATTTCCTCCATGTTGATCTTCTACCAACCAACAATCTTTCTTTGCATGCCCTTTCTTTCCACAATTCCAACAGGTTATTCTTCTATTTCTAGATTTGGATCTACTAGCTATCTTTGACCTTGATTTCCCTTGCTTTCCCTTCTCTCTTTGCTTTCCCCTGATATCAACACTTAAAGCATTACCTAATGTTTCCCCTATGCTTTTCCTACAAATTTCTTCATTCAATATTACACTAACAACATCATCAACTTTCAAGATATTTGAAGCAGATGCAGTATTACTAACTGCCATTACCAAGCTATCCCAACTTTCAGGTAAAGAGCATAAGATTAAGAGAGTCTTAATTTCATCATCAAAAACTATTTTGACTGAAATTAACTGATTTACTAATCCATGGAAATCACTAAGATGACTATATATAGATCCACCTTCCTGCATTTACAAATTAAATAATTGCTTCATAAGAAATGCCTTATTCGAAGCTGAGGGTTTTTCATATAAATTTTCCAAAGTATCTATTAACTCTATCATTGTCTTTTCCTGTGATAAGTTGGAAATCACAGACGATGCCAGGCTCAACCTTATAGATCCCAGAGCCTTTCTATCAAGAACATTTAATTCTTCATCTTGCATATATGTGGGCTTACTTGAAACCCCACCCAATGGTAAGTATAGATCTTTTTGATACAGATAATCTTCTATCTACATCCTCCATAATTGATAATTCTTGCCATTGAATTTCTCCATTCTTAGTTTACTTTCTTCTACCATTGCTTTACTCCCACTCAAACAAAAACCCCTGTGAGTGAACCTGTAATCAATAAACACTAACCTACTATACCACTTTTTAGTGATCCTAGCTCTGATACCAATTGTCAGGATCCTCCTTAGAGTATAATTGATTACCTTTGTATAAGCAACTAAACATGGAATTAAACTAGAAGTAATAAGTAACTAGAAATCAGAAATAGTAAAGAATAGGAGATATGAAAAACAATACAATCTGTATTAAACTCTTCCAGAAGGAAATGCAATGAAGAAATCTCTCTTCTTCCCACACCTTGTAGATGTATAGTAATTCTCCCTCAAGAGTTCTCTCTCTCTCAATTGCAATCAGCAATCAATTCAATATCAAGTTTTTGTTCCCTCCAGTGACAATCAACCCAATAGTTGTTGTTGCCTACCTTCCAAGTGACTATCAACTCAATCATTGTTGCCTCCTTAACCCATAGATCTTCTTGATCTTGCACCTTGAAGATCTTCTTGATCTTGCACCCTACATATCTAATTGATCTTGCTTACCTATAGATCTTCCTGATCTTGCACTCTTGTAGACCTTCTAGATCTTACACTTGAGGATCTAAGTGATTACAATACAGCCCCATGGGTCTCTTAAATAGATATCAAACCAAACAATAATTAGAAATGCAGACTCAAGACTAAAATTATTCTTTACATGTAAACTAACTATTCTCCTAAAATTAGAACAATTCTGGAAACACACAGATGACCGATGTCAGTCTGAAGGTGACTGATGCCAGCTAATCCCTAATTGATGCTGATTACTATGTAGCTAAAGATAACCGACGTCAGCTGGCCTGACTGATGTCGATTATTGTGTAACCCAACAACCTCCACATTTGCACATTCAGTGAAGCTTTTAGCTCCACAACTCAACACTATGGACTAAAATAATTCTGAAGTCTAATTTCACAACTCTAAATAATCATTCCAACATAAGTGTTTTAATTATAAAAGAGGCTATATTTAATGCATCAATCAAAACAGATAATCAAGAGGCCTAGAAGAAGACACTAGTGAAATTTTTCCATACTTATCCTTTTCAAAACTACTTGACACACACCTTAAAACCTACAAAAAGATGACTTACTAACAAAGAGGCAATAATGAAGAGGACAAATGCAAGCAAGTTGAACACTATCAATACTATTCATTAAAAATTCATCATATGAACACTAGATGTAAGATGGAGAAGTCATAAATTGGCTTGTATTAACTTCAAAATCAATAATCAATATCATTTTTAGTAGATATATGCCATAACCATCTAGAAGATGATTTTAACTTCACTTGCAAGAATACATATAAGAGAATAGAGAGGAGAGAGGAGGTGGACATGTAGGAGGCTCAATGTGGCAGACTTCTAATCATGGGTTTGGTTACAACATCAAGAAAGGTGATAAAATAGTCTTATAATCTTCATCCTCAACCTATGTTAAATTTACTTGATGATGGCCTCGTGAAAGGTGGCGTAGGAGTGACTCTTGGATTTCTATGACTCACAATTAATTTCTTAAAACAATCTTTTTTCTTAATTGACAAGTTAAAAATCCACACTTCAATATAATTTACTATGGTCTCTTGGCATATTTTTCATGATTTGGAAAACTCAAATATGACATTATAGGGTTGTGTTCATCCTTGTGATCTCTCAACACCATGAAGTTAGTAAACTACCTATGCATTAGATCTCTCAAATTTGCCTGTAATCATTAGGAATAGACTTTGTTATGAATTTGAGAGTCATAAAAGTTTTTCTTAAAGTTTACATATGATTTCTGTAGATATTTTTATGCCTTAGATGACCTTAATAAGGTTTTCACATTCAATTACTCAATGTAATCAAGGGAACGATCTTATTTTGGCTTGGTTTAGTAACTTGAAACAAGTCAAATCACCATGGGGGATCCTTGAATGGAAATTTTAAGGTTACTATAAAAATTACAAATCCTAAAAATCTTCCCAAACTAATTAATAGACTCTCCCACACTCAAACACCTTGCAAACCAATTAAGAACCTTGATTTCCTTCATGGTATAGAACCATGTTTTTTTTTTCTCCCTACGTATGAATTATAAATATTTTAAACCAATTATATAACATTATGGACATAAAAATATACCTCTATTCTAATTATCATGAGTATTCATTGATTAAAACTTAAAATATGCACTTTTTGTAAAAACTAGGCTTGTAGGGTAGCAAGTAGGCTAGTTTGCTAAAAATATATATTTTGAGTTCCATAGGGTACCAATAGCTATGTAATTTTGTATTTTAACATATATTAACCCATATAACAATTAATATCACTATTTGGTCATGATAAAGCATGAAAAAACATCAATAACACTCCTTTTCAAGTCTACAACAACTCAGAAATCAAGAACAATGGACTTAAAGAGATAAATGGGCATATCTTGAGTTGTATGGGGTATACATACCTCATTATTATTTTTTATAGTACTTTAATATATCCATATATATCCTTATACCATTGGATTAATTTAATCAGTTAATAAAATCTCATAAAAACACCCTTTTCAGCCCTGTAACAACCTAGAAATTAATAACAAGGCAATAATCATCTTGGATGGGTTAATGACTTCTTGGTTTGAGTTATTTTGTTTATTATATTATATTTTAAGTATATTATAATATATTTTTGTATGATTTTATAATACTAACATGCATCTATCAAACTCAAACCTATTATCAAAAGAACTAAATTAAACTGTTGGGGTTTTGTAGGGTTTTAGAGATAACAAACTTCTTAGTGATTATTCATAAATATTTGCCCCTAAAAACTCATAAATATTGCCAAAAATTTTAAGTTAATAGGGGTATATTATAATCCCTAATATCATTTTTCTTTTTTTCTCTCCTCCTCCATGAACTTATGTCCTAAAACTAACCTTTCTTCTCTTGCATGTGACCTCGATGGATGACTTGAATGATTTATATCCTATTTTAGATATGTAGATTTTGTATCAACATGGTTTTGATCTTGAGAAGGTTTCAAGAGGTTTTTTTAGGCTATTACCACCTTGTGCAATGATCCACTTGGCTTGATACACCTAATCCAATGTAGAAATCTACATAATCTCATCAAAATGTGCCTTCTTTTGTTATAGAACCTGCTCATTTGGAAAGATGTCCTATTTTTTATACTTCAAATATATCCAATGGAGTAATTATTTACTTATTAAATGACATTTTAACATAAAAAGAGCCTATTTTGGCTTCCTTTCCTACCATTTCTTACGTCATACCAACTTTGGACATTAAAGTAATGAACAAAATAGTTTTCCAAATGTGAGTATATGTTATAAGTGGATGGATTTAACATTTTGACTGGGTGTACAATCATAATGAGGAAAAACATGATCTTCAATTAGTGACAAATAGCCTAAAGGACCTCATTTGACCTCTACACATGGTTTTGACTCCTCAAATTTGATGTCCTTCAAAGGAGTACCTTCTCAAATTGTAACAAGTAATATAACAAAGTAAAGTGAAACCTTAATTTCCAAAAAAAAAAACCTTAAACTTTTCTAAGGCTTGAAATGGAAATGTTTCCATCTTAGTAATTTATCTTCTAGATCCATCATCCATTATAGAACACTATGTCATCTTGAAATATCACAACATCAATTATTTTTATCATGGATTAGACATACCTTGGATTGAAAAATAACCTTAAACTTTGAAAAAATTCATAAGATCTTATTTAGACCTTAAAGCAACTTGATGACACCAAGACATGACACCATGAAAAGATTACCAAAAAGGTAATTTATGATGTTAGATGACTTTGATATGTAGTTTGAATATAGAGAAATCTATGGTAGATAATTTGGCCTACATTACAACTACTTGTAACACCTTAATTATCATTGGACCATTTCATTTATATGGTTACAATGTTTATTTTTCCAGTCTATATTTTGATTTTCTTTATATTAATTTTTATTAGTTAAGTTTTATTTTTATAGCTCATATTTTTAATCATCCAATAATAATTCACCTCATTTATATAAATTGAATCACTGTAGGTTAAAAAAGGATAATGGGATTTAAAAATTCAAAAATCAATACTTAATTAGAGAATAGAGTATTGTAAAATTTTCAATTAAATTCAAAATAAAGTATGGTAATTAGACATAAATATTTCATACTAAATTTAAATTAATAAGATTTTTTTTCATTTAATTATATCTTGAAAAGGAGGGGAAACAATCTCTAATCTAACCAATTTAGGTCCACTCACAATAATTTAACAAACTAGTGTCCCATCCATTTGATAGTTTAATTTTGTTGTCTATGGATTTCAAGTCATTTCATTTCTATATGTGTATATTGATTTGTTGTGTGGGAATTTTTGTATTAAACACGCCCCTTCTTTATTTTCCTGAGTTTGGACCCATTAAAAGTTTTAAAGGCTTGAAATTATTCAAAAGGAGATTTTCATTGGCATTTATATGTGTATTTGGCAAGCTCAAGTTTTTTAAAGTTCAAATTCCTTATACAAATGACTATTATTTAATATAAATGCATTAGAAATTTATTTATTATAGAGGTTTTCTTATTTAAACTAAATTTTTAATGGGATTCAAAGGTTTTTAAATATATACAAGTTTTCACATTAAGACTTCTGCATTTTGCACTTCACAAGTTGTGCATTTCACATTTCAGGTTTTCAAAATTTCTATTCATGGATTTTTATTCATCAAAACCTTTATCAGTTACTTCGACATATCTAAACTTTTGAGTCCTCACGACTATGTATCTTTTTTTTCCTTCACATATTTTATAGTCATAAATCATGTTCATAACTCTTGGTTTTTGCTAGTCATGGACTTTGGCAGTTTTTATTCTTTGCATATTTTATTCAAAAATTATGTTTAAGAAGTTGGATTTTGACATATTTTTTGTCACACTTTTCTTTTTTTTAATTTTATTTGCACATTTTACCATGACTATGGCTTTGCATATTATTAATTTCACAAGTTTTGTTTATAATTTGTGTTTTACAAGTTGTGTTCAGGATTTAGTCTTCCAAAAAAGTGTTCAAAATTTTTGTTCTTCACATATTTTGTTCAAAAACTTTTTTCCACCACATCTTTCACATTTCACATATTCAAAACATTACAATAACTGGTCGACTTTGACTCAACATAAACCCTAACCCCTAACTCTTAAAGGTATGATATATGGTATAATTGACTTTACATTAAAGAAGAAACAAGGTGAAACTTGTATAAGATACAATGTGGAATTTTTTTGAATGTATATAATGCCTACATGGCATACCTTCCAAAGTGAAGTAAAAAAGTTTTAATTAATTGAGTAAACTAAGCTCAAAGATGTTATACATTAATGGTGCATGAATAGAATTAAATTCCAATACTCAATGCTATATGAATTAATTCTAAAGAAACATCTAGCTATTTATTACTAAAGAGCTTAGATAACTTTATATTCATAAGATAATTAAAATCCATAGCTATCTATGTTCCTACATGAATTAATTATAGAAAGTATTTAAATAGTTGAGCTAAAGACTAGAACTATGTAATTAAATAAGTAACAATGGCTTATTTATCTAAGGTATTTTTGGGAGTGTTACTACCTTCTAAATTTTCCATCAAATACTCCACATAATAGAAAAATACTATCTTTGTTTCTTCCATGCTCAATTATGAATATGCCAAGTATTCAACTCTCTTAGATGTGATTGAGGATGTGGATGCCCATTCACATGAAGAGGCACTGATATCCCCACAATAGTATCTAGTAGTGGAATTTCTACCTTGTAAATGTTAACAAATACATTTTATAGTGGATAAACTTGAGGTGATTCCCTACATCAATCTATTAAAAGACCTATTTTTTATAGGAAAGGTGATTGGAAGTGGTTTCCTAAATCACATAATCCATAATATAGTCATCACTTACATCTTAAGGGATGTGTTACAGAGATACCTATATTTGCCTATTATAGATGCCACTTTTAATGGACACCAGGTTGAGTTATGGAATAAAATGACTACAATTGAGAACACACTCGGGAAGTGGATGATTCTGGGAGAATGATCATTTTCAAATCCAAAGAGCCAATTACTATCACCAAAATTTGAATGGGGTTCTAAATTAGAATGGCCTTATTGAATAGGTTATATGGTCACCCCAATATCCACTTCCTCCACCTAGAATGGGTGTCATTACTAGATTTATTTGTGACTTCATATCTTATTTTCACTCTAGGAGAGATAATCAACATAAAACTATAAGAGAAAATTTTCAAAAGATAATAGGCCCATGCACAACCATTTCTATATGATGTCTTATTTGTTAGACATAGTCATAGATATCATTTATGTGCATAATGGATCTCTTTGGATCTTAGACCTAGAACATATTAAAAATTAGTTATATGATTCTTTTTCTTTCCTCTACACCTATGCATATATAAGGAATATCATTATAATTACCAATAATGTTTACCCTCGAGTCTGGAGGGAAATTCATGAGGAACCCCTACTCAGAGTATTAGAGAGAATTAGTAAAAAATTAGGGATAAGGGGGGATTATTGGCTCTACCTTGAATATATAGTCATCACGGTGATGCATAACAAATTTTATCCTTTGCATCTCTGAAATTATGTGCAAAAAAACCTAGATTAGTAGGAGATTACCTACTAGCTATGGTGGAGCATGGATGAAGATTTGAAGAAGAAGAATAAGGGGTTATTTCATGGTTCCTCCTTGATGACTAGTCAGATGTGTTATACTACCAAAAATATTTTGGAGAAGTTGGTAAAATGAGAGAGTAATATTCATTAGATACTTTAAAGTATAGGTATTGGGATCTTAAATCATTAACCAAAACTCACATCCAAGGCCCTGACACCCCATTTGAGCATGATTTCATGTTTTTGAATGAGAAAGATGATTTTGAGGCTATAAAAAGATAAAAATTAGCCATATTGATAGGGGAGATATTGAGATTTATCTAAGTAGATCCCTTTATAATAATTTTAGAGGCACATACTAGGCTCCCACCTCCTAGTTGGTAGTCAACTATAGATTATTGGACCTCTCAACATTCCTAGTAGGCACAAGACCAAGGACCCTCCTCCAAGACATCACTCATCATGATTATAGTATTCAAGTAGGATTAAGGTGTGAAGGAGGCCCCTGTAATGTTAAAGTCCTCATAGGAAGGTCCATCTTAGACAACACCAATTATAATGACAATTGTCAAGTTATTTCAAGAGGTGGAGTAAATTTCTGACACTTTGAGTTCCCTTGGGAAAATTGAAGAACAAATTTTCATTAATTGTTCTAAAATCCCTTTTGCATCCTTGGCTTTAACTACTATAATTCTAGGATTTACACCTACTTCCACCTAGCAAGCTCCTCATTTGGTTGAAAAATCATCAATTTCTTATAAGAGGAATCCTAGAGTCCTAAGGGACCATATATATATATATATATATATATATATATATATATATATATATATATATATATATATATATATATATATATATATATATATATATATATATATATATATATATATATATATAGTTGTTATGACATAAATGCAATAATAGATTAAATGTAAAGCTGAATATGAGGAGTTACATAAGGCCAAGATCTTAAGTCCTTAAGGATTAAAAAGGAAATCTCTAATAAAGATAGAAACATTAGGTGAGAACATTGCTCATATGATTTCCATACTTCTTTTTGTTTCCTTAGTGCATATTATTTCTTTTGTCCCTATGGTTTCTTTAGTTCCTATTTCTTTTATTTCTTTGGATCTTATTTTTTTAGTGGTACCTTGGATTTTTGAGTCCTTGTTTCTTCTAGAGTTATTATCATTCCTACCAATCCCATTGCTTTTATGTTAGAATTGTCTTTGTTATTCCTATTATCTCTAGTGCTCCCATTATTTTTGCCTCCTATATTATTAATTTTGTTATAGTTTCCCCTACTTTCCCTAAGTCAAAAAAAGTACATTCTAAAAATACTAGAGTATCCCTTGCTAGCATCTAACTATATGTATCTTCTACTCAATTGGGATTGCCTATGCCTTCCTCTACCACAACTTAGGCTACTTCCATTACTCCCACTACCAAACCCAAGAAGAATCCCACTTATGTTTTTCATCCCATGCCTCAATTCAGATATGTATATTGGTACAACATCATTTGGCCATAATTCCTAGACCTAATACATGCATAGGCCTTAAGGAAATCTTCAAGGGATGTTTTGACAAAGATTATTTCTAAGGAAACTCAGTTAGTAGATACCACATAGCTCGTAATTCCTTAGTGGGATATGGACCTCAATGCCTAAGCTTCCCAAAGACCCAATCTAAAAATAAATAAGCTCCTCATAGTGAGATCCATTTTTGACAAATCAACAACCATAATAGAGAGGTTTACGAAGAGGAAGATAGAAGATGACACTGACAAATGTTTGGTCTTAGAGGAGAGTAGGATGTTTATACACATTTTTTTTAAACCTTTATCAATTACTAACACTCTTTATCTTGTAGGAACTTATCAAGTCTCAATATTTCTGAGTGTACACCATAAGGAGTATACCAGGAAATGGGTGGGTAGACCATTGGTGATTCACAAGACTGTTATTCATTTTGCCATTTTTTATCTACACACTTATCAACTAAAAACCATTCCCCTAAGATTTTTCTTCTCTCTTGTACACTCTTCTAGTATTTTTCCACCTTTTATACCCCTTTTCCTAACCTAAAACTCCTTTTTATAGTTTATATTACTAGGTTGACTTGGTCGGCCTTGTAATCTTATTAGTGAAACTCATTTAGTGTCTAGGTTAGATCTTAACCAACCTAGTTTGTAACCTAGTTAGTTTTTATCAATACTGATACTAGGTTAACTAGGTTAACCCTATATATAAACTATTGAAATGGGTTTTAAGTTAAGAAAAGGCATACAAAAGGTGGTGAAATACAAGAGTATACAAGAGAGAAGAAAAAACTTAAGGAAATGGTTTTTATGAGACAAGTGTGTAGATAATAAGTGGAAAAAGGGATAACAATCCTATGATGCACCAGTGGTCTGCCCACCCCTTTTTCAATGCACCCCTTAAGGTGTACACTCAAATAAATTAAGACTCCATGGGTTCTTTCAAGATAGAGAGTGTCAATAATTGATAAAAGTTTGAAAATATTATGTGTATATACATCCTACCTCTCCTCTAAAACCAAGCCTCTACAATGGGAAATGCATCATGCCACATAACATTGATGTTAAGTAAAATGTAGTAAGGAGAAATTAAGATAAATGAAAGGATAGAATTGAAAAAAAATAACTTTACTTACCTTAGTGTTGTAGATAAATAAGGAAACTGTGAGGAATGTGAAAGTGTCTAATATGAGTAGCATTAGGTGAACCTATAAAGATTAGTGCAAAAAAAATTTAAAAAAAGAGAGAAATATATGCATATGTTAGTGGAAATGATTCTCTATGACATCATGATTCTATAATTTTTCATAGTTTTAAAAATGAGTTAGTAAAAGCAAAGATATGATCAAAATTAGGAATCTAATGGTAAATATTTGAAGGGTAAATAATTTTGAATAGTAACTTTAAATAGGGTGAAAGAGAATTCATTCACTATTGTTTAACTATTTTGAGAGAAAAATAGAGCTCTGAGAGACCTAGACAAATACTAGAGAGCCAATATGGTGATGAGGCAATAACTAAAACAAGGAAGATGCCCAATGTTTGTATCGAGTACAATATAGGTAAACAACTGAGAATTTTTTTTAGTGTTTCATTTTGGGCTTAGCATGAGAGATATCTAAGTGGGAGAGGAGATGGAGGATCACCATTATAGAGAATAGAGATTAGATCACAATGTGTAAGACCATGGACTAGTTGAATAAGATAATTGATAGCTAGAGAAGGCATGGACATAGATGTAGGGGTGCTAAAGGTACCATATCTAACATCATAATAGGAGCATCAACCACCTTGGTCACACCATCGATAGAGATGCCAATGGAAATATATAGAATAAAGGGTAGTCATCTAGGATGACCCATTAGTAGGCCTAGGGTAGATCTAGTCTATAGAGGCAGCATAAAGGTATGGCTTGAGATATGCATAGGTGGTGACCCTAGGGTTTGCATGATTAGGAGGTGGCCCACATATGAGTTAATTAGGGGATGAGCTGATGAAGAGACCATGGTTAGTGTATTAGTAGATAGGGATATGGTGATTGGTGATATTAGGATAGGTAATAAATGGTTGTAACTTTTAGTTTTGAATATAGAATACTAGTTGTATAAGATTTAATTGATAGACTATAGATAGATAGTGTTTCTATTCAAATTTTTCTTTCAATTTCAAAGGAGAGAAAATGAGAAACTTAAGAAAGAATGGTCAAGGCTTGATGTGTACCTAGATATAGTCTGCGCACCGTAATCCAGACACTGTGAGTACTCCTCTTTGGCTGTGGAGGAATGACACCTGTAAAGAAAAGAAACTTGGACAAAAGAAGGCGTTAAATAGACAGATGGTGGGTTGTCAAGTGAAAGCTTGATCCCAGAAGTATGAAAACTTCCTTAAGGGATATAAACCCACTAATCAATAAAAAGAAGTGTCTGATAAACAACAGAATGATAAAGAATTGAAATGATAAAAGATGGAATGAAAAAGGGAAGCAAAGGCTTACTTGAAAGAATCTGTCAAACTGGTCACAGTCACTGGCATCGGTTGGTCAAGGTGCCAACATCGGTTGGGGTAGTGACCGGTGTCGGTAGAGGCAAAGGTCTTTGGACGAGGTCTGGGTTGGTCTGTGGTCCATGGACAGAGTCTAGTCAGGGTCTGGGTTTTATTTGAGTGGTCTTGAGACAAAGTTTTGGGCTTGGTTAAATGGTTTGGGGTCTGGGTCTGAAAGTTTGATTGAATGGGCAGAGTGTATGATCCGATAGAGGACGGAGGAAACAGGGAGGTGGATAAATCAAGATTCGGGTCTGGCTTGGTTAACAGTCTAGTCTAGGGAGATATTGTTTGAAAGCAATAACTGAAAAGAGAATAAAAACACAGACAATATACTTACCTGTGCCTTGTGGAAGGTGTGCTACTAATGATTCCTGTACCTTTTGTTGATGTAGCCTATGTAGAGAACCTGTTGCTGATGGAGAACTTGAAGCTATTGCTACACCTGAGGGAGAGAGTGAGGGGCTTGACTGAGAGATTTTGTAGATTGACAGATGGTCAAAGACTAAAGATTCAAGGATTTGTGATTCACTTCCAGAGATTAGCTGATTTCTGATTGGGATCCTCAAAGAGTCTAAAAAATTGGTTAAGTATAACCGACGTCAGCGATTCCATTGGCGTCAGCCAACACTTGATCGATGTCAGCGGGGTTAGAATGGGCAAAAAGAGCCACTAAGCCCATTTTTCATCTGCCAAGTGCACTATCCATTGGAGAATGTCGAGGGTTGGGCTAAATATGCACGAGAGTTTGTTAGGTAGTTAGGGAGAAGTAGGAATAGGTCTTGGGTGAGTCATAGGATGAGAATTAGTCCAAGGTGAGGTGTCCTAGGTGAGGTGTCATGGGTGATGTGTCCAAGGAGGGGGGTTAATTCAAAATAAGTTAATTATTTTAAATTAGTAATTGTTAGGAATGGGTTAGGAATGGACTAAGGGGGAAAGTGACCAAGGGTTAGACACTATTTAGGTGTCTACATTTGCCCCTTTTTGTCTTGTTGGTTGTTCTAAATGAACTGCAAGACAAAAATAGGTGTTGGTTGCCTTGGGTATGGGATAAGTTTGATTTCATCTTGTTGGTTGTTCAAGTGAATTGCAAGACAAAAATAGGTGAGCGTTGGTTGTCCTGATTATGGATGAGGTATCCCCCCTCAAAGTAGGAGTCGAGAGAAGGGAACCTGGAATCGGGTGCTAATTTGACAGAGAGTGGATGAAAAAGGGGGAAGATAGAGTGAGAACGCTGCAAAAGTTGTGATTGCGCGTACACCACTTCATGAGGATGGTCAGGTTAAATTGTCGCAGGTCGAGGGTCAAAGAGTGCCAAAAATGAAATAATCGGTCCCCAGCATTTAGTCATCTACTGATTGGGTTATTCAATCTAAGCTAAAGCTCCAATGGTCATCGTGTTCCAGGTATCCTAGGCTTAGGAAGTGCTCTCGAAAACATGAAAAAGTCAGAAGTAGTGCGGATCAACTGGCTTGCGATCCTATACTTATGAAAGTCAAAAGTGTGCACACAATTTTGCTAACCAATCATGAGGTAGCATACATGCAAAAACAACCAAGGCAAAATCATTTTGGAAGTAGTCACGATTTTAGGAGATGGGCATGATCTCCAATGTTTGGTGGTCGATGGATGGATGCAAAAGTGATCTTCAAGTGTGCCCCAGGGGGCCAAAATGATGTGGTCTGGAGGACTGATTGATTGGGGGAATGATTTTGGTCATGGCCAAGAATAAAGGAGGTTGGAATGATGCCAATGTCGGTAAGTGAAACCGACGTCAGTAGCCAAAAATGGCTGACGTCAGTAGATATCGGCTGACGTCGGCAGATTAGGGCACACCGATGTCAACATCGGTGGCCTACTAAATCTGACAAAACCGGATTAGCAGCCCACCAAAAGTCATTTGCTACTTGATTGAGAGAGAAAAAAGGTGTCTAGAGTTGATTGAGTGAAAGTGACCTAGAGCTAACTGAGGAGCAGTGCGAGGTGTCAGATAGGCATTGGTGAAGAGAAGGAGCAACTTGGAGATTGATTAGAGGCTATAGAGGTGTTTGTGGTCCAATGATGTGTGCAGAGTCATTGGCACAAAAGAGATGGCAGAGGGGAGTAGAGGACCCATGGGAGGTCCACCACCAGTGGCACCCATTGTGCCACCACACCGACGACGCCGTGATGAGGTAGGAGGGCCCTAAACTCTATTTGATTAATTTTGTTTTGAATTTAGTTTTTTGAATTTTTAGTTGTTTTTAGGCAGAAATAAGGGGGAGGGTAGCTAGGAAGGTGGGTAAAGGGTCTAGGATAGCTTAGGAGTCATTTTGAGAGGTTTTTGGGGGTGTAGGGGGGTTTAAACGGGAAGCCCTAATTTTTATGGCTCGCCCCGTTCAGCCCTAGGGCTGAACCAGTCACCGACATTGATGATTCTACCGGCATCGGCTGACCTGCGACCGGTGTCGATTGCTAACCTACCGACGTCGATCACTAAGTGACTGACGTCGGTTAGGTGAGTACCATCACCAACACGCTAATCGATGTCGATGGCTACCTGGTCAGAAAGAGTGGTAAAAAATGGTCAAATTGAAAGGTCAAAGCTATGCCAAGGGCTTCCCAGGTGTCGGTTTAGGCATAGATAGTCAGAATACTTGTTAAAATAGGAAGAGTAGGAACAATGTTAACATGAGATTGACTCTAGATGGATGCAGGCAAGGTAGACTCTGATGCTACGAGATCGCCTCCCAACCTTGCTGACACAAATGCGTGGAGGTGTGACGGTCGAGGAGTGGGCACAGATGAGCGTAGTGGGGCTAGGCAGTTTGAGACGCTACTGTAGAGTAGTAAGAGATGTGAGCCTTATGGTGGCGTTGATCAGGCGGTGGGACCATGCCACCAACACCTTCCACCTGCCTATGGGCGAGATGACGGTCATGATCGAGGATGTGTACCAGATTTTGCAGCTACTAGTACATGGAGCTGACATCTATGCGTGCTCGAGAGAGGTGCACGATATCCACATGGTCACGCTATTTGGGGAACATGTCATAGAGATGAGCTACCATTCAACTAGTTTTGCATATGAGCCTTTATATGCGGTGGATGAGGACGCACATTGGCTGGTGATTTTGATGATGATCAGCATCACAGTTTATGCATTGCCAGATGCGGAGGGAGGCAAGTTCCCAGTGGCCATGACTAGGGTTTTGATGGATATGCTAGAGCAGCAGATAGTGTTCACCTGGGTGCCAGTCTTTTTGGCCCAGGTATACAGAGAGTTATGGGGCATTAGTCGGTGGCGATGGTACAGCCTATGTGTAGGCCACCTTCTACATTATTGGGCATACGAGCACATTATGGTTACCTGACCTCTCGGCCTCCTAGTGGTGATCTAGGCTAGTTTCAGGGTCAAATTTAGGTGATGGTGTGAGATGATGGTGCAGACGCAGGTGGATGGAGTGGTCAGGGATATTGATCACTATCGAGGCGTACTAGAGGCCTTGATTCTAGTAGATATCATCTGGAGACCATATTTGGTGTATCCAGCATTTCGAGACCAGAGCGAGTAGATGGTCGGGACTCAGAGCATGTGATGGGTCAGAGGTAGATGAGTCGGTGAGCTCGAGAGGATCCCAGCAGAGAGAGTGCGGCACCAGTATGGGCTGCTACAAGATGTACCTCCTACATTCCCACAGTACAGGTGGGATGATATAGAGGCACCGCTCCCACTGCCAGAGGAGACAGAGGAGCCTGATTTTGAGGAGTTACCGATAAGACCTGGGATAGCTGACCCAGGGTGTACAGAGGCCTACACGGCATGGTGGGCAGGGCAGTATACAGGTATACAGGTGGGTCCCCAGCCAGATCTACAAGCTATCACGAGGGAGCGAGATACAGCCCATGAGGAGAGGGACACTACACAGTAGGAGAGAGACGTAGCTCAGGCCCAGGTCTCAATTTTGTAGGGACAGCTGGTAGGAGTTACAAGGCAGCTGACAGAGATAACAGGTTGGGTGGCAGCATTGACAGGATAGGTCACACTATTACAGGGACAGCTGGCTGCAGCCCAGGCACAAGCAGTGGTAGGTCAGAGCTTTGGAGGGTAGGGCCCATTGCAACAGCCATCTCAACAGCTGGCATTTTCACAGGGGGTAGGACCATCAGGATCAGTGCACCTAGGTTAGCCACAGCCACAGGGGTTAGGACAGGGCACAATAGCAGGGCAGATGGGTCCACCGCAGACTGTATCTCTAGTTAGATACAGTGATGCGCTGGATGAGATTGCATATTATGAGAGGGCCATCAGGGGGTTCCCTCAAATACAGTGATACTCAGAGATGCAGGTAGAGCAGAGCTGACAGTGGTCTATGTCTCGAGCGATAGCTTTAGGGTCTTATAGACAGCACAGATCAGAGGGGGGAGAGGATACAGCCTCTTCTCGGCCACCGCCACCACCACCACAGCCATAGCCTTGAGGGCAGCCCTTGAGATTCATTTTTGATGTATATACTGGCCTGCGAGCCATTGATGCAAGATGTATGAGAGAGAGATAGAGGCACATATTGTGTGATTGTATAAAAGATTTTGATATATATATATGATGATAGTTTTGGATCATTGATGTGTTATGAATATTTAATGTTTAATGTATGGAGCATTTTTGATTATGATGATGATGCATGTGTTGATATTATGTTTATGATTATAATGTTATGATGATTAAATGTGATGATGATAATGTTATGGTAAATGATTAAAATGATGATGTTTAATATAATGATGCATTGTGATAATGTGAATAATGAGAATGGGCATGACATTTAAATTAGATGATGATGCTTAAGGATTATGTGATAGTGATATTTATGTTTATGACTTGCGGATTATATGATGCGAATGCTTAATTATGTGATGATGATTATGATGTAAATGATGAAAATGATTATGCTAAAGATTATGAAAATATGTGATTGGTTGTGATGTGATTGGCAGGTAACGAGAGAAGGAGATGGAAGAAAGTGATGAAGAGAATGGCCGAGCTAACCCCAGAAGACCCCATGTCAACTGAGTGCTGCCTACATAGCCCCTGTCGTTAGGGCCTCAAGCCAATGTAGTTCTCCCAAAAAGGGAGGAAAAAAATCAAAGTGGTTGATTTTGGTCATGATAAAGATATAGCATTTCCCATATGTCCAAGGGTACATGCTTGAAATGATAAGGAGAAGATGATGTTATAGCCTTTACCAAATGGTGTAAGCTATAACATTGGTTGGGGTTTTTCATCCCTAGCAACTATCCATATTCATGATGGATGTTTGCTAAAAATGAATTGAGGTCTATTTATGTTTCAGCAAGTATTGGTTTATGCTTAACATAAATTGTGTGGTTGATAGTTTCCATGTGTATTGTTGTCTATGGAAACTAGAATGATTAGGCTTATGTGAGTGGTTTGAAAAGAGTCGGATTAAGTCATTTTGACAAATGATGTGGGTGAATATGACCAAAGTGTAGGCAGAAAGTAAAAGGTATAAGTGCCCTTTTATTGACAAGGACCAAAAAGACAACATAGACAGGGGTTGTTAGAACCAAGAGCCCCATTTATGCGTTACGTCATTGACCATAGTTATGTTAGAGCAGTAATCAAATCACTTTTGACATTAAAGTGAGCTTGAAGTCCCTTGAGTAGGTGACATGATAGGAGGAAAAGGGTAACCCATTTTTAGAGTATGGAGAACTTTGCCCCTTTTTATAGGAGACCCTAAGACAACTATAAGTCAAGTCCATGACCCGTTTATTTTATTTTTTTTTGAGAGCTGACTGATCAATGCGGGAAGTCCACATAAAGATGTCACTTGTTTGGTGGTCATTTGTGAAGCTGATCTATGCGGGAAGCTTCTAAGAAAGTGCTGTTTGTAGTAAGATTTAGTCATAGCCATCCTTCGAGGGAGTGGTCTATACTTTGCTACAGCAATGATAGTGCAGCTGTCCTTCGAGGGAGCAGTCTACTTTTTGATTTGGTTTTGTGACCTTGGATATTGTGACATCTTGATTTAATTTTAACAGAATATTGAATCATGGACAAGACTTATAGAAGATCAAGGTCTCCCTTTTATTAGGACGAAGCATCCGTGCATCATAAAAGGGTTGTAGAGGATTTTGTTAAGGGAAAAAGGGTGAAATGGATTAAGGATTAAAAGGACAAGGATTGCTCAAGGGACGAGCTCAAGTTAAATGTCAAGTGGATGAGTACTCAAATAACAGTAGAATGGTCATAGATGTAAAGCATTAAGGGGCTCAGGTTCTGGTCAGCCTTCAAGAGAAGACAGACGATAAGTCCCTGATCCATACTTGTGCGTGATGATATAAGGTCCGAGCCAATTAGGAGCAAATTTGCCTCGTTTACTCTGTTCCATATTGGTCACATGTTGGTTCTCTTTGAGAATGAGGTCTCTGATATTGAAATCTCATTCTCTCAGAGTTTTATTATAGGCATGCTTGATGCGATTTTGATAGACATGGATATGGTTGAGGGCAGCGAGACGACGCTCGTCGAGTAACTCAAGTTGAGCTAATCGATCTTGATGAAAGTCATCATTAGAAAGAATGTCATGGAGTGAAATGCGAAGAGATGGGATCTGTACTTTGAGAGGTAAGACAGCCTCTGTTCCGTACACTAGAGAGAAAGGGGTAGCACCCATAGAGGTTTGGATGCTAGTGCAGTAGGCCCACAAAGCGAAGGGAATATGAATGTGCCAATCCCTTCCAGTGTCATTGACCACCTTCATGAGAATTTTAGTTAAGATTTTGTTAGAAGCCTCAGCCTGCCCATTTGCTTGTGGGTAGTAAGGCAAAGAAAAGTTGAGTTTGATGCCAAAAGAGTCACCGAGTTTTTGGACAGTCTTGTTTTTAAAGGACTTGCCATTGTCGGTGATGATTTTGTGAGGTACACCGAAATGACAGATGATATGGGTGTTGATGAAGTCGACAATCTTGTCAACTTTTGTGGAGATGAGAGGGATAGCTTCCACCCATTTAGTGAAATACTCAGTGGCAGTGATGATGGACTGATGACGAAGAGATGAATGAGGGTTAATCTCGCTGATGAGATCTAAGCCCCATTGTGAAAAATGCCAAAAATCCTGAGCGACTTGTAAGGCATGACTAGGGAGATGAAGCAAGTTAGCATGCTACTGACATTTGATGTAACGCCAAACATAATCACTACAGTCTTGATGAAGAGTGGGCCAATAATAACCCAGGTGAAGGATGCGCTTGGCAACTGAGTTACCACTGAAGTGTCCACCACAAATCCCATCATGGGCTTGTTTAACAGCATGAGAAGCTTCAGTGGAGTTTAAACAGTGAAGAAGAAGGCCATCAAAACCTCTTTTATAGAGAAGGCCCCCTAGTATGGTATAGCGAGCGGTGCACTTGGTGAAAGCCCACCGTGCATTGCTAGAGAGGTTGGGAGGAATGAGAGAATGAGCCAAGTAGTCCTCAAGTTGTTTATACCATACATCTTGTGAACTGGAGTCTATGGCATGGATGAGATTGATGTCAGTGGAAATGTATGAAGGCAATGGCACATGATGTACCATGACATAAATTCTTGATGAGGATGATGATGAAGAAGGAATATGAGAGGCGAGGGAAGCCATGGTGTCAGCAAACTTATTCGTGGATCGAGGAACAGTCTGCAATAAGTGATGGTTGAAAGAAGCTAGAAGAGTGTCAACACGGTGCTTGTACCTTTGTAAAATTTCATTTTTACAAAGATATGAAGCATTGATCTGATTGACGACAAGTTGTGAGTCACCAAAGATGCTGATGGTCTTAATGTTTAAAGAAAGGGCAGCTTGAAGTCCCAAAATTAAGGCTTCATATTCGGCCATATTATTGGTACATTCAAAGTCGAGTTTAAAAGACAGAGGCATGGGTTCACCTTCATGTGGAATGAGGATGACCCCCGCACCCCCACCGAGTTGACATTTAGAGCTGTCGAAAAACATCATCATTTGGTAGAATGTGTCATCATTCGAGAGAGTGGCGATAGATTCATCGGGAAACTCACACTGAGAAGGTTGATTGTCGGGAAGAGGGGCATCCACTAGTTGGTCAGCGATTGTTTGCCCTTTTATAGATTTTTGCTGGACAAATTCTAAGTCAAATTTAGCAAGAAGCATGAGCCAACGAGCCATACGTTGGTTTTGATATGGTTTAGAATGCATGTATTTAAGGGGATCAGTGTGAGTGACGACAAAGGTTTTGTGATTGAGAAGATAGTGACGGAGTTTGGTAGTGGCAAAGACTAATGCCAAACAAAGTTTCTCGGTATGAGTATACCGAGTTTCATAGTTGACAAGTGTTCAGCTTATGTAATAGACTGCTTGCTCACGGTGTTGCTCGTCTCGATGCACGATCATGGCACCTAACGAATGATTGGTTGTTGAGATGTAGAGGTAGAAGGGTTGGTCATATTTTGGTGGAATAAGGACTGGTGGAGAAACCAAATAGCATTTGAGGGTGTTAAAAGCCTCTTGGCAATATTTATCCCATTTAAAGGAGACATCCTTCTTGAGGAGGTGATGAAAGGGTTGGCAACGGTCAGAAAGCTGTGAAATGAAGTGACGGATGGATTGGAGCTTCCCTTGTAGACTGCAAATTTGCTTGAGATTAGTTGGAGGTGGCATTTCGAGGATAGCACAAATTTTGGCAGGATCTATCTCGATGCCACGAAAAGAGACAATGAATCCCAGGAGCTTTCCTAAGAGGACCCCAAAGACGCATTTCTTAGGGTTAAGACAGACCTGGTACTGAAGAAGGTGAGAGAAGATGATTTTGAGGATAGTCAAATGGTCGCGATGAAGCTTAGACTTGCCAAGCAGGTCATCGACATAGTCCTCC
Source organism: Torreya grandis (assembly GCA_037957365.1). Classification (NCBI taxonomy): domain Eukaryota; kingdom Viridiplantae; phylum Streptophyta; class Pinopsida; order Cupressales; family Taxaceae; genus Torreya; species Torreya grandis. Next base: position 861,364 of record JARHVA010005938.1, read on the forward strand.
ATGATTTTGTGGAGGAGATCGTGAAAGATGTAAGTCATGGCACACTGATATGTGGAGCCTACATTTTTTAGACCAAAGGCATGACTCGATAGCAGAAAGTTCCCCATGGTGTAATGAAGGTGGTTTTGTGCTAATCTTCTGGTGCAATCAGGATTTGGTTATATCCTGAAAATCTGTCCATGAGTGATAACATCTCATGGCCAACCGTAAGATCAACAAGTTGGTCAATGTTTGGAAGAGGAAAGTCATTCTTGGGACAAGCTAGGTTAAGGTCACGATAGTCCATGCAGATCTGGATCCCCCCAGTCACCTTGGTGATAGGAACCTATCTATGGTGGCACAATGGGTGCCACTGGTGGTGGACCTCCCACGGGTCCTCTACTCCCCTCTGTCATCTCTTTTGTGCCAATGACTCTGCACACATCACTGGACCCACAAACACCTCTGCAACCTCTAATCAATCTCCAACTCACTCCTTCTCTTCACCAATGCCTATCTGACACCTCGCACCGCTCCTCGGTTAGCTCTGGGTCACTTTCACTCAATCAACTCCAGACACCTTTTTTCTCTCTCAATCTAGTAGCAAATGACTTTTAGTGGGCCGCCAATCTAGTTTTGTCAGATTTGGTAGGCCACCAATGTCGGCATCGACGTGCCCTAATCCACCGATTGTGGCTGATATCTGCCGACGTCAGTTGTTTTTGGCTATCGACGTCGATTTCACTTACCAACGTCGGCATCATTCCAACCTCCTTTATTCTTGGCCATGACCAAAATCATGCCCCCAATTAGTCAGTCCTCCAGACCACATCATTTTGGCCCCCTGGGGCACACTTGAAGATCACTTTTGCATCCATCCATTGACCACCAGACATTGGAGATCATGCCCATCTCCTAAAACCGTGACTACTTCCAAAATGATTTTGCCTTGGTTGTTTTTGCATGTATGCTACCTCATGATTGGTTAGAAAAATTGTGCGCACACTTTTGACTTTCACAAGTATAGGATCACAAGCCAGTTGATCTGCACTACTTCTGACTTTTTCATGTTTTTGGGAGCACTTCCTAAGCCTGGGATACCTGGAACATGATGACCATTGGAGCTTCAGCTTAGATTGAATAACCCAATCAGCAGACGACTAAATGCTGGGGACCAGTTATTTCAATTTTGGCACTCCTTGACCCTCGACCTATGACAATTTGACCTGACCATCCTCGTGAAGTGGTGTATGCGCAATCACAACTTTTGTAGCATTCTCACTCTATCTTCCCCCTTTTTCATCCACTCTCTATCAAATCAGCACTCGATTCCAGGTTCCCTTCTCTCGACTCCTGCTTTGAGGGGGGATACCTCATCCATAATCGGGATAACCAACCCTCACCTATTTTTATCTTGCAGTTCACTTGAATAACCAACAAGACGAAATCAACCTTATCCCATACCCAAGGCAACCAACACTTATTTTTGTCTTGCAGTTCGTTTAGAATAACCAACAAGACAAAAAGTGGCAAATGTAGACACCTAAATAGTGTCTAACCCTTGGTCACTTTCCCCCTTAGTCCATTCCTAATCCATTCCTAACAATTACTAATTTAAAATAATTAACTTATTTTGAATTAACCCCCCTCCTTGGACACATCACCCATGACACCTCGCCTAGGACACCTCACCTTGGACTAATTCCCATCCTATGACTCACCCAATACCTATTCCTACTTCTCCCTAACTGCCTAATAAACTCTCATGCGTATTTAGCCCAACCCTTGACATTCTCCAATGGATCGTGCCCTTGGCAGATGAAAAATGGGCTTAGTGGCTCTTTTTGCCCGTTCTAACCCCGTCGATGTCGGTCAAGTGTCGGCCGATGCCGGCGGAATCACCGACGTCGGTTATACTTAACCAATTTTTTAGACTCTTTGAGGATCCCAATCAGAAATTAGCTAATCTCTGGAAGCGAATCACGAATCCTTGAATCTTTAGTCTTTGACCATCTGTCAATCTACGAAATCTCTTAGTCAAGCCCCTCACTCTCTCCCTCAGGTGCAGCAACAGCTTCAGGTTCTCCATCAGCAACATGTTCTCTACACAGGCTACATCAATAGAAGGTATGGGAATCATCAGTAACACACCTTCCACAAGGCACAAGTAAGTATACTGTCTGTGTTTTTATTCTCTTTTCAGTTATTGCTTTCAAACAATATCTCCCTAGACTAGACTGTTAACCAAGCCAGACCCAAATCTTGATTTATCCACCTCCCTGTTTCCTCTATCCTCTATCGGATCATACACTCTGCCCTTTCAATCAAACTTTCAGACCCAGACCCCAGACCATTTAACCAAGCCCAAAACTTTGTCTCAAGACCACTCAAATAAAACCCAGACCCTGACCAGACTCTGTCCACGGACCACAGACCAACCCAGACCTCATCCAAAGACCTTTGCCTCTACCGACACCGGTCACTACCCCAACCAACATCGGTAGATTAACCGATGTCGGCACCTTGACCAACCAACGCTGGTGACTATGACCAGTTCGACAGCTTCTTTCAAGTAAGCCTTTGCTTCCCTTTTTCATTCCATCTTTTATCATTTCAATTCTTTATCATTATGTTGTTTATCAGACACTTCTTTTTATTGATTAGTGGGTTTATATCCCTTAAGGAAGTTTTCATACTTCTGAGATCAAGCTTTTGCTTGACAACCCACCATCTGTCCATTGATATGTATCTATGATTTAATATCTATCTAGTTTAAATTTTGTAGATACTTTAGATGAGGAAGAAACCAGATGGAGATATTGGTGAGGGGATCACTCCATGATATTATGGATGGGGTGATGATGCCATATGACCCTACCACATTGGATGATCTTATGGTACCATCTACCCTAGCTTAGGCTAGTAGGAAAGGCTACAAAGTGGATACAAGCATGCAAATATGGGCTACAACCACTGGTATGGGTGGGAATAGGAGAGGCATAGGTATGGTAGAACTTGGCTTAGGAGAGATTCATGCATTTGGCTATCACTATTTATCTAGGATATGTACAAGCCAAGGTGGTTAACCTATAGGGACAGATAATAGGCTTGAGATTTTGGACATCCTCTTTATAGCATACTATTCAAAGGGGACTATCTTAGGCATCGATGGATAACATGGCTAAGATATGAGATAGACATGATAGAGCACAACCTTAGAGATGGAGTGATGTATTTTTATATTTTGTATCAAAAACACATGATATATAAATAGATATATTATTTTGATAGTTGGATGTTGATCTTATATGTTTATATTATGGTTGTGGTTGTGGATGCATGGATATATTTCTTTCTATCACATATATTTTTATTTTGTTGTATATGTTATAAGAAATATATGTGTTGTGTTTTATTTTTTATCATTATATAGTACACATGTATGGTTAAAAGGAAATAGGCAAAAAGGACTTCATAGAGTATAATTAATTAAAAATAAATGTATTACACACTATTTGATGTGGGGAAATTTTTAATAGAAAAAAATGACTAAGAAACTAATGAGTGGTAAACAAGAGGGTAAAAATTTGTGTTTAAACCAAGGGAAAGAGTGAAACCAAATTAAAACAAGTAAAATCACACTAAATCACATTGGGAAGTATGAAAAAAATGTAATAAAATGGAAATCACGTGAAAGAGAAATAGTATAAAAAGAAATCAATTAAGTTAATCATAATAAATCATGTTGAGAAGTATAAAAGAGAAACAAAATTTTCAAAAATGGTTTTAAATTAATCACACTAATTCAAGTTGGGAAGTATGAAAAACTCAAGAAAAATGGTTGGATTCTTACATGTAATCATAAAATAAGAAGACAAAATTGAAATATTAATGAATTAAGCATAAAACATACTAATTCAAGATGGGAATCATGTTAATGACATGCAACTCATAATCAATCAAATCTTATCTCATATTTTACACATGTAATTTTTGTTATGACTTGGATATTGGAAAATTTTGTGAGGAAGGCCAAGTCTTATCCATGGTCTTATAATGAAACTCACAAAGGGAACACCAATGAGATGTAAATAATGTGAATATATGGTAAAAATGGATGTTTTGTATGGTAATGTGAAAATTTTGGTAATTTGTGAGGAAGGCCAAGTCCTATCCATGGTCTTATAATGAAACTTATAATGGAATCCCTAAGGGGAGTGATCAGTGAACAAAACAATATTTTTCAAGGGGAATATTAAGGTTGTAGGGGATGAAAAAGGGAATGTAATAAGCATAATTTAGTCATATTATGAGAAGACCTTATGAGATATGAGGCATGCTAAGGACATGAGAAGACATAAAGTGACTGGTGATCATCAATGTACAAAGGATACCTATTCGCTATAGACATGAAACTATGTAGGAAAAAAAGTGTGATACTAAGATAAAATCATGTAGGTAGTTTTGAATAAGAAAAGTAAAATATACCTAACTTCCCACAACATGTTCCCCATTCCTCAAAACCCCTTATAGAGTTGTCAATCTACTACAAAGATTGGGTACTTGCATGAGAAAGTAGGTAGCACTAAAAGCTTTTTTAATTCTCCTTTTCCACCTACTAGCCTATCACACCCCAATGGACCTTATCTCTAATGTGAGGCTAACTATGAATTTTGAGCTTCTATTATAAAGAGAGATCACATTTTCTAGTGTGATTTGACTTTTGAGAATTTTTAATGTTGCCTTTTATATCATTATCTTTTGTTAAATGATTTAGTTTCTGAATGTTATTATGGATTTTAAGTTTCCTCCTCCATACAAATTTAGAATGATCAATCATGAGAGATAGAGTGATACACATGAATGATATTTAGGCTTTAGATAAAATAAGATAATTAACCAAAGATAAGATTGATTAGAACACTTAAGCTTAACTATGAATTAACATGTTATCTCAAGTCTCAACCATGTATATGATTGGTTTGTGAAAGGTAATAAAAGGGGATAAAAAGAGATCTAGAGTGGAATAGTAAAAGGAGATTATAATGATATGAATTATTTACTAACTAGTCACATGGTAAATAAGGAATGACTAAAAGGAGCAAGTTTTGTATAACCAAGTCACTAACTATTATATATGTGTATATAGATAAGAGAGAAAATAATCATGAAAAAGAATAAGGTAATCATAATAAAATTAATTCAAAAAGGAAAAGAATGAAATTATGAAAAAGAATTCATAAGAGAACATAATGACATCATAAGCAATATAAAATGAGTAACCAAAGTCACCATGTAAGATAGATTATAATTTGACACTATGTCAAATGATATAAAATAGATAAATGTAAAGTTGGAGCATATGTCCAATCCAAATAAAAATATAAGAACACCATACATGTGTTCATAAGTACTAATATATTTTCCACATTTAGTATCCATAACATTTGATAATTCTCTATGAAGTTGAATGTGAACTACAGCTAATGTCTCATCAATCTTCAGTGAAAGCTGAGAATATACTTCACATCGAATCTCCTAGATCAAAAATGTAGGAATGTTTGAAGGATAATATGGATGAGGTCTATCATGTAGGGTATCCTTAAAATAATGCATAGGAGTGTTTTATATGGGAGATAAAGGGGTTATCAGTGGGGAAGGTTCCATAGGTGAGGGAATCATGGGTGGAGAAGGATCCATGAGTGAAGGAAGGTCCACATGTGAAGAATTCACAAGTGGAGGAATAGTAGGTGGAGAAGGGACCATAGGTGGATATGGAACCACTAGATGTGGAACCATGTGGGAAGAAGAGGGAGCCTTCTTACAAGAGTGACCTATGGGAAGAATGGTAGAAGGTGTAGGAATGGTTTGGAGGTGATCCTTGAGATGATCCTAAAGGATGTGGCAACAATTAGTGTGATGTATGCCACATTGGTGCTAGAGACAATATACCTTTCCATACTTAGGAATATACTCAGGTAATACTTTTTGGGGAGGTATGGCTTTGTCTAAGGGTTGAGGATTAGTGGGACAAAAGGTGTCAATTTATTATCATAGCTTTTAATAATGTGTGGATGAATGGTTATCTATGTTGTGGAAGAAACATACAATCCTGTGAGTAGTCTTAGTAGGTGTACTCATAGGAGGAGGTGAAATAGAAATTGGAGGAGCTTGGTATCGGGAACAATCTCTAGTCCAATGATCAAAAATAATTTGAATGTCACAATAAAGTTGATTGACCTATTTGATGGATGAAAGAGCTAACTATGGTAAAGGTATTAAACCATCACCAAGAGGAGGTGGGTTTGGTGGAGAGATTAGACAAGGTTTGAATGAAGGATCAATAAGATTAGAAATAGGAAGAGACTCATCTCTAGAGGGAGTTAGAATGAGATCTGAACTAGGCTTTGCTAAGGAAGTAATGGGGTCAATGGTAGGCTGAATGATAGTCACATGAATATCAAGTATAAGTAAGTTAGAGTGGTTGTGGTATCTATAAAAATGATAGGGACCATTCATAACATGATCTATGAGCATACTCCTATGAGGTTATTTAAAAATTGGAGGTGTCCACACCATCTCTACCCTATGATCAAGAGGAAAAATACTAAAATTAGGAATGATATAAGATGGAATATAGGAAGATATACTAAAAGACTAAAGAAAAGAGGAATAATAATGAATAATCTCAATATCTCAATCCTACACAAGACCTCCTAAGAATGGATCATCTAAGGTATAACCATCATCATAATCAAGTGTATGAAGATTAATGGAATAAGTAAGGATGACCTTGTCATTTGATGTGGTGTGATGAATGGAATGTTGAGTCTTAGTTAAGATAATGGGGATGTCATCACAAGGTGGTTGACAATAATGAGGTTGAAAATAAGAAGGAAGTTGAGAGATGAGGAAAGGTGAGAGATCATAAGTCTTAATCTTGATATTGATTACATCAGGCTCATTGTCATTATAATATATAAGGTTAGGGGGAATATTACCGATGAGTTTAGGATGACCATTGTAACCTCAAGTGGAATTTATATGGAAGTTAAAGAATTTAGATTCATGAAATATAACACTTGATAAGGGTTCAAGGGTAAGACTCTTTAATGCATCATGGTCTTAGAATTATTAGAAATTCCAAGGATTGGTGTCACCTTGATTCTTGTAGATGGCTCCATTGTGAGTAAATTTAATGCATTGGCATGTAGACGAGTTAATATATCTCATGTGATAAGTCCATGTCCTACTAATAAAAATGTTATAGGATAGAGGAAAATTAAAGATCATCACCTTCACATGAATGGTGATAGGTGTGATGATAATGGGGATCCATACACAACCTAAAGAATGCATTTACCTTCAATCGTAGCCTTAACATGTGTTGTATTTGTATTTAAGATTAAATTTATAATATATAAGGTTTTTGATAAAATAGAGAGAGGCAACACAAGTGTTGGAACACTCATCAGTCAAGGCATGTTTGACTTGGATATCACCAATTTGGATACTAATGAACAAAGGAGGATCATTTCCCTGAATCAAAATCTCATTAGGGATCATGGAAGTAATGGGGAATTTAATGGAAAGAGAAGTGTCCTTTTTTTCATCAATGTGTATGGACATATCTTCATATTATTATAAAATTTTATCCTCTAATCTAGATAAGGTGAATTTGTATCCTAATAAAGGAGGATGGGGGATGTTAATTTTAAATAAAATCTCCATAAGATGGTTACAATGATGTGGATATGTCATCATAAGTTCAATAAATTATATTTGAGATGGGATATTAGTGAGTTTCATGATAGGATCTCATTCATCATAACCCATAAGAAGATTGCTAGAAAGAGGTGCATAGTGTTAAAGGAGGTCCTTGAAAGGATGAGTTAAAGTCCATGTGAAGTTATGTTGATAAAGGTATAAGGTTTAATTGGAGTAAAAGTTTGTATATTATTTTTATAATATAGAGTATTTTATGGATATGTGGTTTGAGAATTGTTAGAACAAGTGTTGATAGAAACATGAGTATCATTGGTGATAGGTAAAGAAGCTAGAGTGATGGTAGAAATAGTATGAGAAGCATTATCCAAGGGAGGGGTTAGAATTGGTTCATAAAAATATATAAGTTAATCTTACCCCAACTCATTTAATTGATTTAGATAAGAATCTTAGATAACATGAAATATGTGAGATAATGAAGGTGTGTAGATGGGTTAAAGATCAATGAAAGCAACCATCCTTTGCATGTTCATCATATTGACCATATTATCTTTAGGATTTGGATCAAGAATACTATCAAAATTATTGGTAGAAGGGGTAAGATTGTCTAGGATATCTTGGAAATTTGGAAGAGGATCTTTATAGATGGCCAAATGAGCATTAGCCTGATTCAAAGATTGAGATTTAGTATGTGATTCATGGGATTTGAAAGAAATGTCATAGGATTATTGGCATTAATGAATTATAGCATCATGATCAAAATTAGGACCAAGAAGGAAATCCATAGACAAATTATGAATTTTCTTAAAGGTCTCATGAGAATGACCCCAATTAGCATGAAACCAAAAAAAATTATTGGGATCATACCAGGATTTCATGGGATGAGTGGGATCAAATTCTCATGGCAGAGGCCTTGGTGGACAATTTTGTAATTATATTAAGGATAAAGGTTTATTAAAATTTTTTTTTTTGGTTGAAGAAAAATTAGGGTTAGTGATGTGGTTGGGAGGGGAATCTTGTTTTGAATTTTTGTTAGGAATAACATCTTGAATAGTGTGAATGCTATGATAAGAGTCAATGACACCATCATTGGTAGCATGAAAATTATTGTTCTTAAGTAACATAAAAGTACCCATAGAAGGTTGGAATGGATAAAATTGATGCATAAATAAATATTGTTTCTTTTCTTGGTCAATATCCTCCTCTAAAGTACGTGGAGAGAGAGTCCAGACCTAATATTACAACTTGTGAAAAAGAGCATTGGTAAAGAGATGGAAAAGATTATCATCTACCATATTATGTTCACATTTTTTAGAGAAATTATTCCATCATTTAACAAAATATTATGTGTTTTTGGTCTCAATTTTATTATAATTGATAAAATGGGCCAAATTATTCTCAAAGAGATCACTAGTGTAGAACTCTTGGACTAGAGCATTAACTAAATCTTCCAAACTAGTAATGGAATGAGATTTAAGTTGTTTGCACCAATCTAAAGCATAATATGTGAGAGTTTTGGATAATATATTGGTAGAGTAAAAGGTATTTAATTTGAACCAATCTTTATATATGTTTCCAAATGTTTTCAAATGAAGAGTAGGATCTATTGATCCATTGTAAGAAATGGTAGGGGTGATACCTCTTATATAGATATTATAAATTTGAGATGTAAGAGGTTCATTTTGAATATGTTTGATTGTTTTAATAATAATTGGAGGTTGAGGGATAATATTACCATGGGAATCTCTAAGAGAAGGTGGGGGAACATTTTGGTTATGTGTGCCTCATGGCATCTATTGAGGGTGGGTTTGAATATGGATAAGGTGATTTTGCATTTGTATTGTTAGCTTTAAAATCAAAAATTTGATTAAGAGTTTTTAATAGGAGTTGATGGATTTGAGTTTCATTAGTGTTTTAATAATTCCAATTTGTATCAATGGCTTGGATATTACTATAAGAGTTAGTAGGATCTTGAGAAGAACTGTTAGTTAGTGAGACATTAGTGGAATAATCTGCTCGTGTGGTAAAAGATGGAGTAGAAGAAGGATGAGAAGAAGTGACATTAGAGGAATGATTACCATGGGTAGAAAATGATGCACTAGTGGAATAACTGAGAATAATGGGTCTTGGAAAAGGCCCATTATATATAGAACCTATCAAGGTAGTAGAGATACTAGGCATGAAGGTAGAGGAAGTCAAAAAAGAAGAATTTATGATATCAAAAGGGGTCAAAATAGAGGGAAGAGGCTGAGAATAAAAGAATATATTATCCATAAATCTATATCATAATATTGGAGAAGGTGAATGAGGATCCTTAACTTGACCACCTATCATGATATGGTAGATAGTAAAAATATCCTTTCCTCGATGTTGAAGAAACTCATTGATGAAGAAGAGCCTTTTTGGTGTATACTCTAATTTAGGTTGATCTTTAAGTGATAAAATAGGATTAAAAAGTGAATAATAATGAGGAGGGATCTCATAGTTTATAGTGTGAGTGGCTATATGAACATTAATTTCATATAAGATAGGATCCATAAGATACTCATGGGAGATCCTATCAGGGTTGGTAAGACTCATCATATCCATTGAATTTAACTTAATTTTGTCTTCAAACAACAAGTTCATGATGAAGTAGAGAGATTAAAAAGGGTAAATTTGACGCAAAATCAAGGAGATAATAAGGGACATATAAGAGTATATATTTAATTGAGTTGACCTAGTACTAGAAATAGGGTCTAAAAACTGAGTTTAAAAGAATAAAAAGTCAATTGGGTTGACTTAGTAATATAACTTAAGATAGAGAATAAATTGATAAGGATACAAAGTTGATAGGTTCAACTTAGTACTGTAACCTAAGAGGCAAAAATGAATATTGGGTCAATTAGGTTGACTCAATATTATAGGCAGGGGGAATATAGTCTGTAAGAGACTATCTCTAATAGAATGATAGTGTATTAAAAATAGGGAAAAAAATTGTAATGTAATTTAATGCTAGAAATAGAAGTAAGCACATAATAAATTAGATCAATGAGAATGATCTAATTGAGTCACACAACCTAAAACCTTGCACCTATGTTGGCTAATGAAAGTTCTTACAATACAACATATAATGAGCAAATAGAAAGTAGTCAACTTGAAAAGTAAATACTAACTAAGTGGTCATCCTGAATGTTGTTAAATTATTATAAAGTGTTATGTTAAGTCTAATAAGGAAGTTGGTTGAAAATAGAGAACTAGAAAGCAATCAATGGATGGTTTCAGGATGTTTAGGCTAAAAGGGATCTAGGTTGGCAATGGTACTAGCTTGGTATTAGGGCCTGCCCCCTCACTTCATAATCTTGTAGTGATAAAGGTGTCAGGTGATTTTCTAATATATATAATTAACCACATGTTTATACTTAGCCTGGAAACCAAGTTAACTTCCCCCTTATGATGAAATCCAAGTAGGTATGCCTTGGGTAGATAAATGTTTAAATGCATTTTGAAATTATGTGATTTGGTAGTGTGTGCAAGAAAGAGAAAAATAGTACAACTAAATGGTATATTGAGAAAACCAACTAATTAGACTACGTGAGATACTCTAAGAATACAAATAGCTAAAAGTGAAAGTGTGAATTAATAACTAGCATATAGTTGTCAATTCCTAATTTAAAACATAATACAGCGTTGATTTAGATGACAATGTATGCAGACATTATAGAATAGAGTCGATAGTGTCTCTATTGTATTATAGAATCAAGGGTCCTTAAGAACTAAGTTGACTAGGTTGACCTAGTCTTTCAAATAGAAGATAGAATATAGAACTAGGTCAACTAGGTTGACATAGTTTGTTGTATGTTTACAATTTTAAAGAACATAAAATTTGAAAAATAGGATTGTAAACTTTGAAAAATAGGACTGTAAGGAAGAACTGAATTAAAAGAGAGAGAAATAAAGGAGCCTTGGTGGGTTGGAAGATGATGAGAATTGTGAGATTTCTATTGAAGTGACTTTAATGTTGCTTGTAAATTCTACCAACTGTGTCAACTAAATTGACCTAGTTCTATAATTCCCTATTTTTTGAAGCTTCTTAAGATGACTATACCAGTTTGGTCAACCTAGTTTTTTATTTGGAAGATATCTGGAATACTATATCAACATGTTCGACCTAGTTTGTTGTTTTGGAGCTAAATAAGATTACTATGTTGAATTGTTTGATCTAGTAACATATATTTGATAAAGACCTACATAGAAATAACATAGTCATTTTTTATGCAACTATGTGTCAAACCTAGACATAAAAGTTAGAAACTATACCAAACCTATCAACATAGTATCAAAAATATAGAAAAATAATAAATAAAATGATAGAAATGAAAAACATGAAAGAAAACCTGAAAGGGTTTTATTCATGTTGGGTTCACCAAAATGTATGCAATGGGAAATGTGTCAGATCTACAAATCCATCCTAGCTCAAAGAAAATATATCTTACGTACACTTTAAATTGGGGATACATTAGATATGGGGTCATGACCAATATGGATCCACCAGACCTAGATAAGGTATATCTTACCACAATAATATCACTAGGGAGGGTTTTAAATCCTCCAGTCAAGCAAAACTATGCAATACCCCTAACTAGGTCCTATGGTTTTATATTCATTAAACTAATAATAAGTAAAGTAAAAATCTAATATAATGCTCAGCAAATCTTATGGCATAAAGTGTGGGTAATAAACAATAAAATTAAACATGCATATAAGACATATACTCATATTAATGTATACAAAATCCCAATGCATGGAAGAGAAGTGAAAATGCATATCTATCTATTCTTACAAAGGAAGAACAAAGTTAGGAATACTTTCTTTTGAAGATGAACCCATTGATCCCCAATATTTTCCTTGGATAAGGTGCTTCACAAGAGGTTGTTTTGGTATATAAGGATGATAATGATAAATCAACTTTAGGCTACACAACATATCAATGCATCCAAAATACTTCTCCATAAAACAAGATCCATATCTCCAAAGAAAGTATGAAACCCTAAGCTTGATCCTCAAGTAGAATGGTGGATAAGTAGATGCATAATATATCTTACTTCTTTTTCTCTTCTATTAATAATGGAAAAATGATCATATATATAGGTGGATTTAACCCTAATTCCTTTTGAAATTTTTGGTTTACAGGGTCAACCCAATATACCTAGTATCATTATTGACAAAAACTCACTAGGTCATGAGCTAGGTCAGATAAGAGCCAACCTAGACCCTAAATGAGGTTCACCAATAAGAGGAAAAGTTTGACCTAGTCATGTAAATTTTTGAAAGGGGTTTTAGGTTAGGAAAAGGGATATTAAAGGTGGTAAAAGATTTGAAGAGTGTACAAGAGAGAATAAAAAGCTTAAGGGAATGGTTTTTAGGAAATAAGTGTGTAGCTAATAAGTTTTAAAAGGGATAATAATCCCATGAAGCACCAATGGTCTGCCCACCCATTTTCTAATGTACCCGTTAAGGCATGCACTTAGAGAGATTGAGAATTGATAGATTCCTACAAGATAGAGATCATCAATAATTGATATAAGTTTGAAAATATTATGTGTATATAGGATGTATTTTCATTGTCAAGGAGAAAGACTAGAAAACTTGGGTAGTCTCTATATAATGAAGATGTCAATATGTACCTATAGGAAAACATAAAAGAATTGATAGAGCTTCATGAGGGAACATAGTAGGCCAAGGAGTTCCAATAGGATCTTGATCAGGGAAGGAACAATAGAAAATTGTTCATATTCCAAGAGAAATTAAGGGTGATGTATAAAATGTTTCTCTAAGGCTTTACAACATTTTGGAAACTATTGGTTCTATAAGGGTCTAATTATCCCTTCATATAGGTGGAATGATCAAATTATTTAATTATTTTAAAGAAGATGAAAATAAACTAAATTTTATTATATTGTATATAATCAATAAGTCTTTCATCCATCTTATTTTCATGACACCATTGGAAGTGGCCAATGCTTTAAATATTATGGTCACTAGGACATTAGAAGTTAGGGAGTGGGTATCAAGCACACAAACCTTGATTCCTAAATTGACAGAGCAATAAAAGTAAGTCCTATAAATTTTGGATGAGCTAGAACTTTCCCAAGCCCTTGATTTTTCAAGTAAATTAGTAACTAGGGCCAGTTTTGACCAACTATTATAGTAAGAGTCAGCTCATTTTAATATCTACAAGGATTTACATTAAAATAAATTGAACAAGAGTTGGGATTCACCAAAAAGAAGGTAATAAAGGTGGAGATATTTTGGGTGGAATAAATCCACCAATGCAAAGCATCCGCAATTACTAGTGCATGTTAACATGGTGCACAAACCCTCCCTTTTAAACATGGATGCAATAAGGTTACAACATAGAATTGGGTATGAGCACTACTAAAATTTAAAATTAAGGAATCATGATATAATTAGGTCTTCTATTCAACCATTCCTTCCACTACAATCCCTACAAGGACTATCAGTTCAACCATACAAACTCCATCGTCTAGTAGTCTTTAGTTTATTCAGTTATTTCTATATGTATTTTACATGTAAATTGATAGTGTAACTAGGACATAAAGTAGTCAATTAAAATTTTTTGTAACCATGCACATTTTGCATATATTTGTAAGAGTGAGTCTAATTTTAGAAGAATCATTGTTGACTAAGTTTAGACATACATGCATAACTTGTATTAATTAGAACTTTCATTCTAATTATGATAAACATGTAATTTTAGACTCTTACATGGATTTTGAGGATGAGGTGACCTAACCCTAAATCTATTTATAATTGTAATCCGCTTATATCTAGCATGGTAAATTTATCAATATAGGAATAATTCTTTGTTATTGTCATGCAACTATGTTAATGTTATTCCATTCCAATTTTGTGTAATTAATTGGTTTTACTTTCTTAGTTATTTGATTCATTAATTTAAAGTATGTAAAAGCTACATAAGTTCTTTATTGTTATTTTTTGTGTATGATAATTGAATATGTGCAATATCTATTAGATAATTAGAAAATACCATTTATTATATGTAATTAGGTTGACTATTTCAATTCTCTAATTGCGTAGAAGTCTTTTATTGATATAGTCTTCTAGGTGTGAGAAATAATTACCTTAGATATCCCTCTGATCTAAGTTATAATCATCTAAACAAGAGTGTGCAATATCTAGTCTAGATAGAATAAATTTCACTAAGACCTTATATTTTACTATATTGTTTCTTCCCCTAGACTACCCTTCTATTTTCACATATGTGAGTGTAGTAACTACTAGCTGCAAGCATTGGTATTAAGACACTTGTCTACAAAGAGACTAGCCTAAAATTAATCGCTTTGAAATCATAGATCTTTCTTTTATTCCCTACCTTTCCCTCTTTTGGAGTTTATTTTAAGGTCCACCCACTTTAGCATAGATTCCATCCATCCAACTCAACTAGGATTTAACTTTCTTCTAGGTTTCACTCACCCATTTACCCAATTAAAAAATTTGCATGTTCAGCCTACTATTCTACCATCCAATTATTCAACCCATACTTGTAACTCATTCCTTAGATTGGAGTTTTGAGATCATATAAAATTATAGATTACCTTCTTAACTTTTTATTGTGCATTAAAACTACATCAATAAAGAAGTTGGTGCTAGAAGGAGGACCTCATCTCCTTTTGCTTTTTCCTAGACAAGGTTCACTCCTACATCTAAGTTACACAGAAGACACCCAAGAGAGTAACTAGGTCTAGATCCTAAAACCATCTTTTGGATTCACCTTTGTTACTTTGTTAAAGACCTAGATCTATACTAGTTGTCCCCACCATACCTCAGATTAGGACCCCTTCCTTAGTGAAAAACCTTCAGCCCATTAATCCTCATATGGCTCAACCTTGGCTAGTTGTATATTCTAATAAAATCCCAAGGGATGTGCATGATTTACCAAGGAATACATAGAAGTATCTACCTTCTTTATCCAGTTTAGGAAGAAGAATGGTAGAAGACCATATCAATTCTTTCAAAGCTACTTTAAGATTAATAAATTTTACTAAGGAATATGTTTCATGTAGGATTTTCCTATTTACATTAAAAAATAATACTTATGATTGGTGCCTCAATTTCCAAGAGAGCTCAATTACTTCATGGAACTCCAAATCACTTTTCTTGCCTAATTTGGGCAAGTTACCAATTTGAGTGTGGTCTATTAAATTTTCACTAGTATGAAGAGGGAGCCCAACGAGCAAATCTAAGCTTTTAATGCAAGGTTTTAAAATATGTATACTTGGTTAAGTGTTGCATATAAACCAATAGTAGCACTAGCACTCAAAATGTATAATAATGCCCTGAATCCAATTACTAAAATGTTTTTACAAAGAGATGATATTATTAACACTCTATAACTAGCCTATGAATAACTGATAAACACTGATAGGTAGATAAATACATAGATACCAAGCACTCCTAGCCTTAATTTTGGTTTCCCATATTTGAATCCAATACCTTATATGAATCAAAATGTTCTGACATTCAACCAAAATTAGTTGTATGCACTACCTCCTATGACATAGCATACAATGAATCAAAATTATGGCTTCCTAAAAAACTCTACACAAATGAATGGTTAGGAGCAAAGTCATTATTTACTCCCACCCAATACTATAGTTTCCTAGGGTGTGGATTTTACCAAAGCAAAATTGGATTCTATACATAGGATGGTTTAAATGCTAAGCAATGAACTCTTTAGCATGCAAAGGAAGATACGTATGGCTACCAGTCCCAACAATAATCATAATTTTGGATTTCAAAGATATAGTAGGCCTTCTAACAAGACTAAAAATAATTAAAAATAGTAGCAAGCCAATAAGTTACCAAAATTCAACATAGTGGAGATAATTATATTCAATTGGTATAGGGTTCATAACACATCACAACATGGTGAGATTAATTGCATTGAGTTTTATGTAGCATTTAAAATCTTCCAAAAGGATATGATGAAGTAGTATTTAATAAAAAAGCAACCAGAGTTCCCCCATGATACCAATTCCTCTAGCATAGCCATGGTTTTTGAAAATCATGATTTTCCCTTCCTAAATGAAGATGATAATGTGCTAGAAGACAACTCAGATGAGATACATTATTTTTAATATCTCTAGGAGGATCAATTATAATTTGAGGAACAAATATCCCCTCACTACATATAAGCCTCCAAATAATATGACCATTCCATTGAATACAAAATTAGATAACAATCCACCTCCCCCAAAAGGGAATGATCAAACTACGAAAAAGGAAGAACAAAGAAAAGGAGTATACATATCATTGAGGACATGAAGAAGATAAAGAGTAAAACATCACTCTCATGAATTGGCTCAAATTAATAAATAGAAAGATCTCCTATGGAGGTCTATTATAGGGAAATCTACTACAGAGAATCTAAAATCCACTCACACCAATGTTATATACATGATTAATCCATAATTTCATCCTTTATTGTTAACTATCAAAGCATTTGGTAAGAATATAAACAATTGTTTAGTTGATTATGGGGCTTTGGATAATGTAATGCCAAACTTTATTTTCTAAAAGTTTGGGTTAGCTCTAAGCCCATCCAAGAGGATATTTTCATAGTTAGATAAAGTAGTGGTGTCTATGGTTGGAGAGTTGAATGATGTACACATTCAAGTTGTATCTAAGTTATGTGTGTAAATTACTATAAACATATTCATGGTAGATATTCAAGATGGATATGGACTACTACTAACCATAGATTGGTCAAATATTGAAAATGGTTATGTACCAATAGACTTCTCCCACATTTGGATACCTTAGAGAGGTATTCCAAATCAAATTTAAATTGATCAAGAACCAAGAATGAAGTATCCCATCATAGAATACAATGATAATAATGAATAAGTAAGTTATAAATTTCCTAACCTTGGGATTGATACCTTTACCATTAAGAATGAAGTACATAGGCTATAAATTTAAAGACCTTCCCAAGTGTGGACTCTTTATTTTGATGGTGCAAAACCCAAGTAAGGATCATGTATTTGTGTTGAACTAATTGACCCAATAGGTAATAAGTACCTAAACACTTACAGGTTGTAATTTCTATGTATTAACAATAAAGCAGAGTACAAATCATTAATTTTAGGATTGAAATTAACTCCCAAAAACAATCTCAAGGAATTACTAATATATGGAGATTAAGAGTAGGTGATTAATTAGGTTAGAATTAAATACCAATTTAAATTTTCATATTTTAAGATATACAAAAACTAGGCCTAGGATTTGATTGAGTCATTTGAGGTGTTCTACATAGTAGTTCTTCCTAAATAATAGAACTAGTCTACTGACTCATTAGCTACTTAAGCTTCCAACTTAGCACCATTATATTAGTATAAGGTAAAAAAAAATTATATTTAACTCATTACTTACCCATTGGTTCCTAAAAATATAGAAAATTTCTAGGTGTTTGGTGATGATTAATAACTTGTTCAATTTTTTTACCAATTTAGGACAATTTGAATCTCAAATCATTGATGATAAAAACATTAATTATCTATGATAGGAGGAACTGGTAGAAGAAGGATTTATTTGACTCAAATAAAATCATATGCCTTTAGGGATAGTTTCTTTAGAGAGAGAAATCAATATAGACCCCTAGGCTTGACAATTAAGGCAGCCCAAAGTCAATGAATCTAAGTTTAATAAAGATAACTTGGGGGTTAAGAGTGATCCATGCTATGTCAATATTGGTCTTGATTACACCCCATAGGAAAGACAAAGGGTGAAAGATTTTCTCATGTAGTATAAAGATGTGATCACATGGACCTATGGAGACTTGAAATTTTTCAATCCTAGGGTCATCACCCATATAATCCCATATAATCCATTTTGACAAAGATAGAGACAAGTTAATCCCATATTAGAACCACTCATTCAAAAGGAAGTAGAGAAGCTATTGAATTCTAGGATAGTGTTCCCTATCATACATTCAACTTGGGTTACCAACTTGGTTCCAATCATAAAAAAGAGTGGAGAAATTATATTGTGTGTTGATTTTAGGAACCTAAATAAGTCTTATGAAAAAGACAACTACCCTCTACCTTCCCTATATGAGGTGAACTAGATAGTAAATGGTTATGGAATGATGTTCATCTTAGATAGTTTATCAAGATATAACCAAGTGCTAGTAGAATCAGAAGACAAGATAAAGACTACATTTACCATAAAGTGGCTTACCTATGCATACAAGAGGATTCCTTTTGGCCTAATTAACATAAGAGATACCTTTCAACAAGACATGAACCACACATCTCAAGGGCTAATAGGTAAATTCAAAATCATTTACATGGATAACCTCACTATTTTCTCAAATAATAGAACTGATCATGTAGGCCACCTATAATCAATCTTTGAAAGATGTAGAATTTTTGGTATCTCATTAAAACCAAAAAAGAACATATTTTGTTTTAATGAAGGTAAGTTTTTTTGGAAAATCATCACCAAGGATGGTATCACCATTTATCCAAGACAAATTCAAGGGATTTCCAAGATTACATTCCAAAATAATAATAAAGAGCACAAATCTTTCTTAGGAAAGATAAATTTTTTGAGGAAGTTTATCTCAGGTTCTAAAAATATAGTTAGACCTCTAAATTAAATGCTTAAATAATATTCCAAAGTATAATGGACATCATAGGCTTAAAAGTCCTTTTAATACATCAAGGAAACCATATCTCAGCCTTTAGTGTTAATAATCTTAGACTTTAATAAGGACTTTTTATTATATATGTTTTCTTTAGAACACACAATTATTGTAGTACTTACCTAAAATAAGGTTGAAAGTGTGCATCATATTACATTCATGAACATAAATTTAAAGGAAGTAGAAATCAAGTATTCCATGATAGACAAGCATATTTTTTCTCTGGTCAAAGTGGTAGAGAAATCTAGAAATCACATCTTAAAAAATAAGACTTGCTATTATACCAAACCCTATTTTCATGATCAATTTACAACATAATGAATTAGGAGATCACAAAGGCAAATGGATGACAAAATTTTAGGAGTTTAACTAGGAAATCAAGCCTTATAAAATTATCATAGGACAAGGCATGATTTATTTTATGACTGAGCTAACCCATGCATCACCATTGAGTAGGTATGTCAAACCCAAATATCCAAAGGATATTGATACCCTAATATAATTCAATATTTACTCACATGTACTTATTCCCCATAACTTAGTAGAGAACAAAAGAGGGACTTGAGGCTCAAAGCTACCCACTAGATGATTAGAAAAGGAATAGTCTATAGTAGAAATTATAAAGGCATCTACCTGAGATGTGTATCATGATAAGAAGCTCAAAATATTCTATATAAATTACACCAAAATATTTCCAGTGGTCATCCATCTAGAAACACCACAACACAAGATTATCATAATGAGATACTATTGGTTGATAGTCTTCAAGGATTCACATGCCCATGTAAGAACATGCCATGAATTCCAATCCTTGGTAAATATATAAGTTTGATTATTAATTCCACTATAACATGATATTGAAGGAAGGCCATTTACTTAGTGGGGCTTAGATTTCATCAGTTTCATTAACCCAAATTCCTTAGTTGGCCATAAATTTATGTTCACATCCACAAATTACTACACTAGATGGACTGAAGTAGTGGCTATAAAACATTTAAAAACATGGGATGTAATTATTTTTATATTATAAAACATCACAACTAGGTTTGGTACCCCCATTTCCTTAGTTTATGACAATGGGACAACATTCTAATCAATTGAGTTCACTAAATGGGGCCCATGATAATTAAATCACCATTAAGTCATCTTCTAATTATTACCCACAAGAAAATGGATTGGATTAATCAATAAATAAGAACTTAATTGATGCCATTAAAAATTTAGTTGTAAAAAAAACTAGAGAATGGAGTTATTTATTCAAATACTATGGGTAGAAAACAAGATTCAAGCAGGCCCTCGAATCTTCACCTTACCTACTAGTATATGGATGAAAGTTAGTATTCTCAATCATGCTCAAATTGCCAACATATCAATTTATGTGGAGTACATGGAACCCAATGAGTAAGAAGAGTCTTATTTATTTTATACAATACAAATGGAGGATTTAAGGAATGAAGACTTATTTAATTTTAATAAACATCAAGACTTGGTCAAAATGTGATTTTATAAAAGAGCAAATTTTAAGTCATTCAAAATATATAATCTAGTGCTTATATGGGATAAATACCATGAAAAGAAAGGATAACATGAAAATTTTACCCCCTTATATGATGGACCTTATTACATATCAAATATCTTGGGTAAAAATAGTTTATATTTGAGTGACCTCCAAGGTAATGAATTGGCATATCTAGTTAATGGGTAGTTTTTGAAGTACTACTTCATGGTTGTACCATATGGAGATGTATGTAAATGACCCAATGTGTTAAGGTAGAGGTAGGAGTAGGTTAGATTTATTTATTTCATAGTTAATTTCCTTATTTTCTATCATTTTCTTTCTTTATATTATTTTTATGCTTTCTAGATTAGCCTTTCCTATTTTCAACATTATGATTTCCTTTAGTTTGGTTCCCTAGTTTCTAGAATAAACATATTTGTTTTTTGTGACAATAAAATTGACCTCTCCTAGTATCACCAAGCTAATATCCAATTCACTAGGCTTTTCATCCATGCTTAAATTAAGAAGAACAAGTGTAGGAAGGACATAAAATGGATCACACAAACTAGTTTTGTTTGTAGGTTTTGCACCCTTGTTTTGGATATTTTTAGAATTTAGGTATGCAATAAACAAATTAACCATGGTTATATCATAATTGAATACTTATACTAGGTAGGTAAAATATACTCTCATTAATCCATACAAATTTAAAATGTTTTTTGTCATTTATTTAGATCAAATACACTTCCAATGTTAGTACTTGTTTAAATTAATAACCATAGATATGGATATAGTTGGTAGGGACATTCTAGTAAACAAATTTTTCACATACACTGACTCACAATGGTTCCTACCTTCCTTATTTTACACACATTCTAAAACCAAAGAAGACCAATGTATCCTAAAGAGTGATCATTGAATCCAAAGAAAATATAGAGGTGATCAAAGACTCACATGATGAAATAAGATCAATGTATCATGCATCATGCAAGAATATGAAGGATTGAAAGAAAGATGATCTAAAGGTATCTATATTAGTGATATAGATGCTTGGCTAGAAGTAGAGTAATGCCTGAGCTCCCTTAATTTTATTATGATTTAAGGAAATCATAAATAAACCTATAGTTTACTCCAAGTCTTTGTTAAAATCCTCAAGCAAGGGAAAAATAAAATTATATAACCACACATAGATCTAAGATATGGGCAAGACTAGTATGTTGTATGAATAAATCAAGAGTCTCATGTTTTTGGTTCAATTATTCTCTTTCAGTATGATTCATGTTTGATTTAGGGTTGTTAACCAAAGGTTTTGAGGTTATTAAATACACAAGAGTATTCTCCCTATGAGTTTCTCTTTATTATATTCAACACACCCCCACTTTGTTTACCTGAGTTGGGACCAATTAAATTTTTGAAAGGTCTAGTTTTATTTAAAATGGGTTTTCCATTAGAATTTATATGTGTATTTAGAAATCTCATGTTTTTTAAAGTTCCTATTACTTATAGAAATGATTGATATTCAATATAAACATATTTAGAATTTATTTATTATACAAGTTTTCTTATTTATACTAACCTCTTAATGGTCTTCGGAATTTTTTGCATATATACAAGTTTTTACATTCAGACTTCACATATTTCATAATTTTGAAATTATGTATTTTGTGTTTTGGGTCTTCAAAATTTATGTTCATGGGTTTTTATTCATCATAACATTTATCACTTACTTTTACATATCTTAACTTTGAAGTCCTCACAACTACATAACTTATTTTACCTTTTCATATTTTACACTTCGTAGATTATGTTCGTGACTCTTGGTTTTTGCTAGTCATGGAAATCTACAAAAAAAATATTCACATATTTTGTTTAGAAATTCTATTCAAAAAGTTGGTTTTTCATATCTATTTTTTCGCATTTTAGTTTTTGGAACTTTTATTCGCATCTTTTACTCGAATATCGCTTCGTATATTTTGCATTTCACGAGTTTTATTCAGAATTTACATTTTGTAAGATGTGTTTAGGATTTAGTCTTCAAAAAAGTGTTCATAAGTTTTGTTCACATATTTTGTTGGTAACTATTATTAGTTACATCCTTCACATTTTTCATATATATAACATTAAAATAATTAGATGGATTGGTCTCAACACAAGATCCAACACCTGACTTCCAAAGGCATGCTACATGGCATAATTTGTTTTGTGTGAAGAAGTGACAAGGCAACACTTGTATAAGGCTACAATAATGCATTTATATGAATGTATAAAAGCCTATGTGGCATACCCACTAAAGTGAAGTAATAAAGTTTGAATTAAATGAGTAAAATAAGTTTGGAGACATTGGACATTAATGGTGCATGAACTATAATTAAAGTCCAATACTCAATGCTACAAGAGTTAATTCTAAAAATATATTTAACTATTGATTACTAAATATCTTAGGAGAATTTATATTAACAAGATAATTCAAAGCCCTAGTTATTCATGTTCCTATGCAAATTACTTCCATAAAGTGAGTAAAAAATTGAATTAAAGACTAGAAATACATAATTTAACCAAGTAATAATGGCTTCTTCATCTAAGGTATCCATGGGAGTCCTAACACCTTCCAAATTCTACATCAAATACTCCATAGAATACATAGATACTGTATTTTATTGTTCTATGTTCAACAATGAATATTCCAACTATTTAACTCTATGGGATGTGATCAATGACATGGATGCCCATTCGTGAGAAGAGGCTTTGATAGCCCCAAAATAGTAGCTATTAGTGGACTTACTACCAATGAAATGCTAATAGATACATTTTATAATGGTTAAACTTGAGGTGATACCCTGCATCAACCTATTGAGGGACCTATTTTTCATAGGAAAGGTGATTGGAGATTCTTTCCTACACCACATAATCCATAAGACAGTCATCTCTTGCATCTCAAGGATGCTTTCCAGAGGTATTTATGGATACCTACCATAGAATCCACTTTTGATGGACATCAAGTTGGGTTGTGTAAGAAAATGACCATAATTGAGAGCATACTCAAGAAGTGGCTCATTGTATAAGAAATGGTCATTATCAAATCCAAAGAGCCAATTCTATCACAAAATTTTGAATGGGGGAAAAAATTAGGATGGCCTTATTGAATAAGGTTATATGGTCAACCTAGCATCCACTTCCTCCACTTGGAATGGGTGCCATTACTATATTTATTGATGACCTCAAAACTCACTTTTTTTGTAGGAAATATAATCAATGCAAAAATATAGGATCAAATGTTCAAAAAAAAAAGAGTCCTATGCACAACCATTTCTATATGATGTCCTATTTTTTATATGTAGTCATGAGCACCATTTATGTGCACACTAGATATTTCTAGATCCCAACCTAAAACTATATTAAAAATAAGGTATGTGATTCCTTTTCTTTCTTCCACATATATGCATATACAAGGAACATAGTTATAATTTTTGAGAATGTTTACCCTCAAGTCTGGAGGGTAATTCATGAGGAACCCATGCTCAAAGTATCAGAGAGCATTATTAAAACATTAGGGATAAGGAGGGATTAATGAATCTACATTGAGTGCATGGTGATCATGGTGATGGGAAATAATTTTGATCCTTTGCATCTCTTAAAGTATGTCCTTGATAAACTAGCTAAGTAGGAAATTGCCTATTAGCTATGCTGAAACGTGGATAAAGATTTGAAGAAGAAGAAGGGTCTATTTCATGGTTCCTACTTGATGATTTGTTGGATGTGCTATAATATAAAAAAATATTTTGGATAAGTTGGTAAAATCAAAGAGTATTATTCATTAACTACTTTGCTTCATAGAGATTGGGATCCTCATGGCCTAATCAAAAAACACATCCAAGGCCTTGGCATCCCCTACTAACATGAAACATTCAAGCATGATTTCATATTTTTGAATGTGAAATATGATGTTGAGATTATATAAAGATAAAAATTAACTAGATTTATATATGATCTTTTAAGAACTATCCAAGTAGAGCCATCTATAATAATTGCATATGCACATACTAGGCTACCACCTCCTGATGGGTGGTCAACTACAGATTACTAGACCTCTCACCATTCCTAGTAGCCATAAGACCAAGGAACCTAATCCATGCCACTACTCATTGTGATGATATCCATCAATCAGGAGTAGGGTGTGGAAGAGGCCCCTGTAGTGTCAAGGTCCTCATAATAATGTCCATCTCAGACACCACCAAATATAATGATAGCTTTCAAGTTAGATTAAGAAGTGGATGAAATTCCTACCACTATGAATTACCTTAGGATAGTTGAATAATTATTTTTAATTGATTCTAAATATTCCAAGATCCCTATTACATCTTTAGATTCAACTACTGCAAGTGTAGGTTTTACATCCACTGCTACTTAGTAGGCTCTTCTTTTTGTTGAAAATTCAATAATTTGTTATAAGAGGAAGACTAGAGTCTTTAGGGACCTTATGGATACAACTATTGGGACATCAATGTAAGAAGAACCTGAACCTAAATATGATGATGAGGATTTACATAAGGCCAAGATCTTAAGCCTTCAAAGAGTAAAATGGAATGTACCAATAAAGATATAAAAATTAGGTGAGGACATTACTTTTATGATTTCCCCGATTCATTTTATTTCCTTATCACCTATTATTTCTTTAATCTCTATGGTTTCTTTAGTTCCTATTATGGAATAGAATTACACCCTATGAGAGGGTTATTTAGGCTCTCTCACTCCTAACCACATAATGGGATCAATCCCAGGATGTGGGTATCCTATTATGGGATTGAACCTATTATGTGGCTAAAAGTGAGAGAGCCTAAAGAATCCTCTCACAAGCTATAATTCTATGCCACAACAATTTATGGAATTCCTAGTGGGACTATATTTGAATAATATTGATTGAGATTTATGTTAGTCTTGATATATTTACAATAGCTATAGTATCTACCTTCTCAGTATCTAGCAACTCCAATGAACACTTAGCTTTTTGGTGGTAGAATAGTGTCTATATTTCATGACAAATGTGACTAAAAGGTTAGATTTTAGAGGTATTCCTTTTTAATTCATTGAATTACCTTTTAACTCAACAAGAATATTGTGGTTTGATAACACTCATCCATACTTGAGAAGCTTCCCTCCTAAGCTGATTTACAAGTCTACCTCTATTAGGAGATCCTTGTTAGCTCTTTTCATTAACATGGGTTCCCCTATAGCCTTACTTTTTATGTCTTTAAATAGTCAAAGTCCTTTGAAACTCAACTAATATGATCCTATCCTAGTGGAAACCCTAAAGATTTTGCCTTACTATATAGAAAACAAATCTACAACTCTTTCTAAGCACATTAGAGATATAGTTAAATTTTGTAACATCTATGACATTATAGAGTAAAATATACTCTACATTTTATTTTGATTTTCAGTTGCACACTACAAAATTTTGTCCCTACACACTTTGGTTTGAGACAGTGAAGTTTTGACCTAGAGTGCGGGCTTGAATTTCTTTTTGCCTCAATTTTGTCTGTGTCAAAATCATGCGGAAGCTGCCAAGTGTCACCAGCTGAGACACATTTTATAATTTCTCTAAGTTTCTTGGAATGTGCCACGTATCTGGTAGTAATTCAGTGGAGCAAAACAAGTGTCAGTATTTGCATTTCATATTGGCATCCACGTTTCAAATTTCTTTTGAGTGCAAAAACTTCTTTCAATAAGCTTTTCTCAGGATCAAGTGGAAGGTGCCAAGTGGCAACTACGAAAGGCTTCAATATGTTTTTTCTAAAAGAATTGAAATAAGCCACATATCCCTAGCTAAAGAATGCAGAAGCCACCATGTGTCAACATCTGAAAGATCTTCACTTTGTTTCATTGATAAGTAAAGACTATGGTGGGACCCAGGTTTTATTTCTAAAAAGTTAGCAAAAAATGCCAAGTGTCACCATCCATATGAATATAAAATGAGTCTAAAGTGTTTCTACAATCTTGCTAAAGATCAATGGGAGTTGCCACGTATCTATAACTAAAGAAAAAGGAAGCTGCCATGTGTTCTTTATTAAAGATGACTAAAAAGTGCCACCTATCCCTGTTCCTTTTTTTGAAGTTGCTAAGGTGAGAAGTGTTGTTGGTCCCATTTTATATAAGTTGTTAAAGTTTTGGAGAAGTGGATGATGATAGATGTCAAGGATGGAACACTCCTAAGTGAAGACACATTAAAGAGTATAGGTTACGTGAAAAGTGTCGTGTGTCTTCAATAAGTGCTGCAAAACATGCTAAGTGTCATTTTCTGGTGCCTCCTGAATAGTAAGAAGGTTTTCAAGTAGAGAGAAGAAAATGCCAAGTGTCCTCTCCTGTTTGAAGGTGGGAAGCATCTTAGGTATCTATTTTGGCCAATGAAATTACAGGAAGATAGAACATTTCAGATTTAAGAAATATCCTATGTTAGATGCTTCTAGTTTAGTTAGAGTTCAGTTAGGCTGTTAGATTGGGAACGTGCAGACAATCTAGAGGTAATCCAATGCTATAAATAAGGGGTGCAAAGATCACTAGAGGATCATCAGAAGATAGAGAGAATTTTCTGTAAGAGATTATTGTCAAGAGTTTTTAGACTTTTATTTGCTGTGATCAAGAATATCATTTGCCTTTGTTTTATTTTCTTGAGTTATAAAGTTTATGTAACCGTGCATGTTTCAGTGCCTTTTATGTGACTGGAGAATTAATAAGAAAACTGAGTTATATGCCTTTGTTGATATTTTTCTATGTCACTACAAAATTAGTCTAAGTTGTGAGCCTTTGTTTCTATTGTTTTTCATCTTTTACATTGAGCATGCCTTGTTCGCTCTTTAATGTAATTGAATCTTACATATAGCTTCATTGTGCTCAAAATTAAGGGTCAAATTAAATTTAGGCACATCACCATAGTTAGATTTTCTTTCATTACACTTGTGTTTCTATTTAATTCCTATCCCTTTTCCCATTACACACTTGATATAAAGAAGAGCCAACTTCTTTAAAATCTCGAGGTTGTTTTAGGTTGCAAGTCCCACATTCTTGAAACTTCCCATTGTTAGTGTTAGAAATAGTGCAATTTTAATCATCAACAATTTTTGGCATGCCCAATGGGACACCATCTTGAAGTTTCTTCAAGACCATATGAACTAGAGAGCTACAAGGAGTTAGAGTTGTCGACCAGTGACAAGAAATCAATTTGCTATAAATCCAAGTATTCTTTTTCCACCATTGGTAACTAGTCCAAGATGAAGAGTCAATCAGTTTATACCAATACCAAGAGTAAATATGGGAGCTCATATACCCCCAAGGAATTATGCAAGTTGGAACACTGGCAGTCCTTTGATCCTACCAATACCACTAGCCACTTGGGACCCTATTCTAGTAAATGCCTTGAAGGCTCTACCCAAATTTAGTGGGAAAGATTTTAAAACACTTGAAGAACATTTTCAAGATGTGTCTGATGTTTGTGCCATACATGTTGTCATACAACAGAATGTTGCCATAAGATTGTTAACAGCTTCTTTTAAAGGAAAGGCCCTAGAATGGTATAGATCTTTGACCCTAAATAAAATATCTACATGGGATCAACTTGGAGATATTTTCTTTGAAAGATTTGAGGAAAAGGGTGATAAATATTCTCTGTTGCAACAATTGATTACTATAAAAAGGGCACCATAAGAAGCAATGACTGACTTCAATTCAAGATTTCAAAGGACTTAGGAAAAAATCCCTGCTACAGCAAGACCATTACGAGGTATGGCTATAGTGTTTTATCTTAAGGATTTAAATTTAGATATATCAGTCATGATTTAGTCACTTGGAGGTCAGACTCTACCAGAGGCTTATGACTATGCAGTCAGAGCTGAAAATAATTTAATAGATGCTGGAAAGTTGCCCCAAGGCCTCCCATACCCATGTTTCCAGAAATTACCTTACCATTACCTCAAGAAGCCCCTAATTCCATATCCCCACCTATGTCTATGTATAAATATCCTCAACCACCTGCTAAAGAACTTGTCCCTACCTTGTCATCTGAGATGGATGATATCAAGAACATCTTAAGGACATTTTCTAATGAGTTAATTAACATAAAGAGACAATAGAATCCTTACCCCAAACCTCAATATTAGGGCTATCAAGGAAATAGATTTCCATCACAGCCAAACCAATATCAGGGTCATCAAAGGCAAAATAACCCTTAGCTAGCAAACCAATTAGTTGCAGTCCCTACACCCTCACAGATTGTTCCCCTAAATCCAAATAGGGAGATTGTTCAAGGGCTAAATAATTATGCAAATAGTACCAATGCCTAGTGTTTCCCTTGTAATAATGCTCATACACCTAGAGATTGTCCCATGGGTAATCTACAACAAAAGGTAGTAAAGCAAAGAAGAATGGATGGACAATTTGCTAGTACTTCAGATGCATAAACTTATCAGTCTCGTGGTATGCAAAATTCAGTCCTGATGGCTCAAATGCAAGGGATGTCTCTACAATAAGAAGAATAAATAGCCCCTGAACATGCTTTTTTTTCATGGGTTGAAGATGAAGAATTAGTATTCTTGAGTGAAGCTTCTACTTCCAAGAAACTAGTGGTGCAATCAGACTACTATACTAGATCAAAGAGAAGAATGATGGAATAGCTTGAAGTTGAAAATAATCATGTTATGGAGAATCCTCCATTTCAAGGTCAAAGAAACACAACTATCAGACAAGAAGCACCTCAGCTAGTGCAAAACCAAGTAATTCCTATAAAAGTTCAAGAAAAACAAGGTATCCTTATTTTTCAAGAACTCAAGCATTAGGACCAATGAATGTGGTGGAACAGCTGAAGAGGACTCCAGCACAAGTATCAATTTGAGACATACTAGCTATTCCCAAACAAAAGACATAGTTACAAGAAGCTCTACAAGGCCAAGTAGTTCCTAAACATAATGGCACCAAAGAAAGACTTGCTGATAAAGAAAATCTCAAGGACACAGTTCCTCTAAAGACAACAACCTTTTTGAACAATGCAGTAGAGGTAAGTAAATCCAAACCAGAGCCTTTCTATTTGACTCTGATAGTTGGAAAGAAACTCTTGCATAATGTATTGATAGATTTAGGGGCTACTACTATAGTAATGCCTAAGTAAATAATTGATGCCTTAAAAATAAAGTATGAACCACTTACTAAAGGAGTTATGTAGTTTGACGATAAATCAGTACAAACAATAGGGAGAATTAAACAACTCCCATTGCAATTATATACTTGTCCCAATATAATTGTCAATCAAGATGTAGTAGTCATAGATATACCTCCTATTTTTGGTTTATGTTTATCCAAAGACTTTATAGCCAAAATAGGAGGATATATGTCCCTTGATTGGTCTCACCTCATCCTAAGAACCAAATATGATTCAAAGATGAAAATTCTATCTAAACCACTATCAAAGGATCACATCACCAATGGACCAACATCAAAATTAGAGGTAGATCATGCTATGTTAAATAAAGAAGAAAGGGGTTTTGTTGAAGAGTTGGGTGACTGGACTAAACATGACCAAGAAGAGGAAAATAACCATTTGTTAGCTATGATGCATAGTGATCCATATGGAAATTATGACTCTACTGGTCTAGGCACTTATGTCATTTTTGATGAAGACCATGAAATTCCAAATGTTTTAAGAAAAGAGACACCAAATACTCAAGAATTTGAAAAAGATTTAGAAATCTAGACCTTAAATTTTGATGGGGCTAGAAGTAAAAGTGGTGCTGGAGCAAGAATTTTTCTTATTGCTTCAAATGGGGAGAAAAATTTGAGACCTATTTATTTCCAATTTTCTTGTAGCAATAATGATGTTGAATATGAATCCTTAGTACATGGGCTCATTTTAGCCAAGAAAAAGGGAATAAATAATTTAATAGTAAAAAGAGATTGAGAATTAGTGGTGAAGCAAATTAGGGAAAAGGCAATAGCCAAAAATGTATGGATGAGATCCTATAGACACAGAATTTGGGACTTAATAGAAGATTTTGAATCTTTCAATATTGAAGTAGTTCCAAGAACCCAAAATTTTGAAGCTGATAGGATGGCATAGATTGGTTCATAGTTTGATCCAGCAACTGGCCTATTAGTTAACAATGAGTCAGTAAAAGTTATTGTAAAGCCAACTATCCCAGACAATGATGAGAATTGGCAAGTATTTGAAAATGATTCTTAGATACTCTCATTCTTGCAACAATCAGGGGAATTTGTTGATCAATTGCAGCTAAATATTGAAGAGGTATATGGGGATCAAATTATATAATTAAAGAATAATAAGCTTCCCAAAGGCTCAATCACTTTAGAAAACCTCTTTGATCTAGAAGATGTAGGCCTAGAGAAGAAAAGGTTCTAGGTAAAAAAAGTAGATTATTTTTAAATAGAGGTGAGTGAAGGGAGAAAATTAGAAATTAGAAATTCTCTAATTCAAGAGGAAAGAGAAAGACTAATTGACTTGTGCAAAAGATATGATAGAGTCATAGCCTAGAGCTATGAAGACCTTCTTGGATATAATAGAGACATCATTCAGCACACAATAGAACTGACTGAAGGATCTAAGCCAATCAGATAGAAGTAGAGGCTAGTAAATCCAAAGATTGAATCTCTAATGGTGGATGAGTTACAAAAACTTTTAGATTCTAAAATAATTTTTCCAATCAAGCACTCAACTTGGGTATCAAATCTAGTACCAGTCAGGAAAAAGAATGGTGACATAAGACTTTGTGTAGATTTCAGAGACTTGAATAGAACATCTCTGAAAGATCACTATCCCTTGCCATTTATGGAACAAATTTTATAGATTGTGGCTGGATCAAAGATATTTTCCTTGCTAGATAGTTTCTCTAGATACAGTCAGATTGGGTTGGCTGATGATTACCAATACAAGACTGCATTTACTACCAAATGGGGAACATTTGCATATGCTAAGATGCCATTTGGCCTGTCAAATGGAGGAGCCACTTTTCAAAGAGATATGGATGTAGCATTTGGGAAACTTATAAATAAAATCATCTTGATTTATCTTGATGATCTTACTATTTTTTCCAAGAATCCTTTTGATCATTTAGAATTTATTTTTAATAAATGTCAAGAATTTGGAATATCCCTAAATCTTAAGAAATACATCTTTGTTGTACCTCAAGGCAAATTATTGGGACATATAGTATCTAAGGAAGGAGTCTCCATAGACCCAGAGAGAGTGGCAGCTATAATGAACTTACCTCTTCTAGTAAATAAGAAAGCAATTCAATCTTTCTTGGGAAAGATTAATTTTGTCAGTCAGTTCATATCTGACTTTGCAAGCTTAGTAAGACCAGTGACACTCTTGTTGAAAAAAGACTTGGTTTTCAAGTGGACTACAGAAGGAAGGCAAGCCTTTGAAGAGGTTAAGAAAGCAATTTTTATGGCCCTAATACTTAGAAACCCAAACCTTTCTAAGCCTTTTATAATGTATGTCTATGGAGGAGAGCTCAGTATTGTTGTTGTTCTAACATAAAAAGATGATAAATAGGAGGGAGAGCATCCAATAGCCTTTTTCTCAAGGAATCTTAGGGAATACAAAATCAGATACAACTTTGTGGAAAAACAATCATATGTTATGGTAAAAGCCCTCAAGAAATTTAGGCATATAGTATCAAGAAGTAAGATTTTGATACTTATGGCTCACCCAAGTGTCAGAGAATACATTATGGAGGGTGAAATTACTAAAAAAAGATCAAACTGGATAACAAAGATCCTTGAATATGATGTAAAGGTCAAACCCACTAAGTTAGTCAAAGGTAGGGGTTATGCCAATACATGACTCAAGAGCTTGAAAAGATGATACCTATGGAAATAGATTCAAAAATGGAAAAGGAAACTGTAATGAGGATACAAGAGGTTGATCAGAACTCCTAGGTCACAAATAGGATTCATTTTATGAAATATGGGATTTACCAAAGAGAACTTCCTCAAAACAAGAAGAGATACTATATGATGCAAGGGGTCCATTTTGTTTTAACTGAACAAGTTCTTTTCAGGAGAAATTCTGATGGCAAACTTTTAAGATGCATAGAGAAGGATGAGGCTAAGAAAATACTGCATGAAATGCATCATGGAGTCTTAGGTGGACATTTTTCTACAAAGACCATAGCTATAAAGATAAGTGAGATAGGTTATTTCTAGCCTACTTTATTTACAGACTATTATCAACTAGTTAAAAAATGTCAATCTTGTCAATATTATGTGGGGATGAGGAGGAATGCAGCAATGCCTCTTAGTCCTATAATTGTTGATGAAACTTTTGCTCGATGGAGTCTTGACTTTATTGGAATGATAAATCTAGTGTCTATTAGGGGTCACAAATGGATTTTAACTGCCATAAATTATTTCACTAGATGGACTAAGGTAGTGCCACTTAAGGAAGCAACAGAAAATGTGATCCTAGACTTTCTAAGGAGTATCACTACTCACTTTGGGGCTCCTCACACCATAATTTTAGATAATGCTAAAGCATTTTTAGGGTCTAAAGTATTTGAATTTGCATTAAAGCATGGAATATATCTAAAAAATTCCTCTAATTATTACCCTTAGGGTAATTGTTTGGTAGAATCAACTAATAAGAACCTGATTAGACTCATCAAGAGAATAGGGGCTGATCATCACAAAGAGTGGCAGAAAGTGTTGAATATAGCACTATGGGCTGATAGAATTACACCTAAGTAGGTGAAGAAAATTTTCCCATATGAATTGGTATATGTCAAGCCTGTTGTAATACCTCTAAGCTTGGAAATTCTTGCACTCCAACTAATAAAATAGATTGAAATTTAAGAAAATGGCCCCATGCAGGTTAGACTTGCTAAACTTTTAGAGGTTCAAGAAAAGAGGGATCCAGCACATGATTCATTAATAAAGCATCAGAAAATAATTAAAGACTACTTTGATAAAAGGACTTCAAATCCCCATTTCAAAGTAGGCTCAATTGTTTTGAAATGGGATGCAAGAGCTACCAAGCCAGGTCAACATACTAAATTTGAAGCATTATGGACTGGCCCCTATAAAATTTGTGCATGTAAATAGAATAATTTGTTTGAGCTAGAAACAATGGAAGGCAAACCTGAAGAGATTCCTGTGAATGGGATCTACTTGAAACATTTCAGTTAAGTTGTGTCTCTAATGTATTATAGTTAGATAGTTTCCCTTTCTTAGTTGCTTTGTTTTCCCATTTTCTTTCCCACTCTCTCTTTTAAATAATTTTTCTTTGAACACATAGCTACAGCTTAGATCTTTTTTCAAAATTTTCAAAACTCTTGACACTTTAAATTTCTCCCAAATCTTAAATTCCCCAAGGTACCTTGTGCAGCCACTTGCATGACATGTCTAACTCATTGTTCCATGAAGATTTAGTAAGATTTTCTAATGGTTATCTGAATTTAATGCCATTTTGAGACTTGATGAGTCAATAAATACCTCATAACAAGAGTTAAATCTTACAATGTCTCAAATATTTTTGCATCTGTTAGAAAACCCCTACTACTTGCATTTTTAGCTCATAGCAAACCTGCTTAAGTGAAAGTGTTTCCTTATTATAAAAGCTTCATACATATTACCACAGTTCACTATTTTCAAGAATAGATATAGATATGGAGGGATCATAGTCTTCACAACAAGGGTTTGGGATTTACGAATCCCTTGATAAGTTTCTTACAAGCAAATCATATGCTTCAACCCATACACAACCATTAAATACCTACCCATAGACTAGAGTCCCTGAAGTTGGTCAAGCAAATGACCTAGAAAAGGTAAAAGATTATATAGATGGAATCATGGACCCAATTCTTCAAAGAACTAGTAGCAAAACTCTCAGAGAAGGGGCACATCAAAGGTGTCTTCAAAGGGCCAAGGTTGGATAATATGAGACATTCGTAATGAGGATATAGACTTCCCAACTGGCACAATTCATTGTCCCAAGTGTGCATCCATGCCTTGAATTGGTTGAAATATGCATCGAGTTGTTTCATGCACCTTTAAATACCATATAATAGGGTCCATTCATAGTGCAAATTACACCAAAGGCTATCAGAGACATGGTGTCCCTGTACCACAACAAGACAACCACATTTCCCACCATTGTCAAGATGCAGAAAACATGGGCAAACATCAATACTCAATTGAGGTTTATGAAATCAGAGTTGCAATTAGGTGATGATGATACTACTGTGCTGACACTACCAACAACAAGAGTGCAATTTGTACAAGCTAGTCAAGATGCACTTTCCATGATGGCTTTCATTTTCAGAATGAAAGATGATATAATCATCTATGAAGAACAAATGGCTATCCTTTTTAGACTAAAAAATATTGACAAGACTCAGGAGTATTGGCTTGATTTCTTTGAATAGATTGCATATTTAATGGCTGAACAACTCACCCAATTCAGATCTAAAGGGATTTTTAGGTATTCCTCTTATTTGTTTCACCTTATGTTATATCAAAATTCTAGCATCTTTTCCCAATACATTCATCTAAACATGTATGACCCAAAATTTGGTCTACATAGGACCATTCCTATGTCTGCATGGACACATATCTTGTCCAAAACCAATGACCCATATGAATTTTGGGAACTTTTTTGTTGCCCCTACTTTTTGTCATCTAAGCCTAGAACCAGTTATAAATAGATTATTTCCAAGTGTATCAAACCTTATGACCAATTGCCCTATCCCTTGTGATTACTTTTTTAGATCCCATCATATTATTATTAGAGTTCATGGTTTTAGTGGGGAACTAGTGTTGCTACCTAAGTTTTTAACCCTTAGGTTAGCATTCTTAGAATTCAGTAGGCATGTGTCTATGGTAGATAACAAATATGGCTCTGGGAAGAAGAAGAGGAATATGTATGATGTCTCATGGGTGACAAACAACATGGCACTAGAGGCCAGAGATGCTGAGATTATGTTGCTTAGAAATCTAGCCTTCTTGGGTTTCTTTCTAATTGAAGATAAATGGTTATATGACCCAAATCGTTTCATAGCTTCATGGATCAGGACTAATAGGGTTGCTGCTAGAATTGCACATGAGGGCCGCCCCTTTTAAGAAAATAGGAAAAATCCTAGGGAAGATATTCTTGAGTTTTATGTTGAATGGATGGATTTGCCTCTTTAAAAAAATAGACCATGGGAAAAATTTTGTGTTAAGCAAAGAGATTTTGACCCTAAAATTAGAATGACTTCTAGTTTAAGGAGAGCATCAAAGAATAAAGACTAGAACACTAAAAAAATAGAAGTGTATTGGAAATATAGGCAAGAGATTTGTGAGACAACCCACTCTTTTGGAAATGTGGATTCAGATGAGAAATGGGAGGAACTCTGGGATGAATGTCATCTATCTCCTATGTCTAGCCCTAATACAAGCAATTTGCAGACATAGGGTGGAGAGCTAGAATCTAGAGTAGAATCCAGTCAAACATCATAGGCCCCAGTGCAAACTTTAGTGGCAGTCACTGTAACTATTTGGCCCCAATCTCTTAGTACCATAGAACAATAAAAGGGTGTGATATCTTCACCACTAAAAGCTTCTCCATCAGCGTCAGTCCTTGAGGATCCCAATTCTACACAAGCACCACTAGCAATAGTGGTAAATATTGAAGAGAAGGGAGCACAACTAGAAGAAGAAACACTAAGGAAACATATAAGGCTGAGGTTCCAACTTGATTCAGAGGAGAGGGCAGAAGCCTCACAACACCAATCATGGAGTACTTTGGTTGCTCCTTAGGTAAGTATTTTTTCTCCTCCTCCTTCTCAATCTCTTTCTTCTCCTATAGGGGTGATGATTCCATCTAGCCAAATAACATCCCTTGCCACCTCCATTGTGCCCATATCTCATTTTGCCCCATCTATCCATTCTCAAGCTATATCAATACCTCACTTTTCCCCCTCTATTCCTAAGAAAGTACCTCCTTAGATTGCCCATAGCTAACATTTGGCTATTCTATATGGCTTGCCACAAGGTTATCCTTTTGTGGGTGGGCACATTGCCTCTCCTTCTACCTTCTAAACTCAAGCAAATGCTGCTAGGAAGGAAAGGGAAGCCCGAATGGAGAAAAAGAGAATCAAAGATAATAAAGCCTTGGCTACACCACATCTGAGGTCAAAATTTGACCCAATCCAGTAGCAACTGATGGTGACCCATTTGTCACCAAATATAGTCAAGCCAAATGAGTAGATGCAGCCAGAGGATTACACAATGAATGTAGTGGTGATAGACATTCCCTTTTTAGACCACAAGATAGGGTCAAGCTAATAAATGAATCTACTTCTATAGTAGTTGAAGATTATTTGAAAATATCAAAGAAGCTATAAAAGATGGAGGCTGATCTAGCTAAAGAGAAGGCAAACTATAACAGTTTGACCATAGAGATCAATACTAAGAATATTTAAATAGAGAGTCTTAATAAACAATTGCAAGATACTATTTCTCTTTAGACTCACTAGGCTATCCAGGCCCAATATGAATCTTTGAAAATATGGCTAATGCAGGTGAAGGATGCAGTGACAACCTTAAGGTGGGAAAAGGCAGCATTTCAAAAAAAATGTGAGGAAGGCCTGCTACAAGTTACTCAACTTCAACAAATGTTGTTGAATGAGCAGAATAATACTGTGGCTATATAGGCCCAACTTCAAGCTGAGTGATAAAGTGTAGAATAATTGACACTTGAGTTGGCTAATAGGCCAAAGAATGTAGGGGTGTTAAATCTAGTGAAGGAGCTTTATGAATCAATATGGAAAAGAATCTCTTAGGAGATTACTCATCTCAGACCTTCTCTAACCTTTTTGTTAAATGCACAAAAATTGTGCAAAAAGGTGGAGACATTAGTAGAAGACACTCTATCTACCATCTTTGTGAAATTTTTTGACTCTCAAATGTTGCTACAAAAGTTATATGATGCAACTGATGGAACATTGTTAGTAGCAGGGATCAATGACAGAATGATCGCTGCTAAAAGAGTGAATGAAGTTGTCAATTGCAACTCTGTAGCAATCAATTACAGAGAGCTTCTAGATGTGATGAAAGAAGGAATCAAAGACATGAAACAACACGTCAAAGATCTAGTGTAATTAGGTCTTCCTTCTCCTTTTCCTGATGACAACACTATGTTGATGATTGATGAAATTGAACCTTTGTTGTTAGCTAAGTAGAATGATCAGGCAGTTTTTCAGAGTTTAAGGGATGATTCATCAGTGCGTGAAGTAGAAGTTGTTTTGATTCCTATTTCCCAACTTGAATTTATATTGAAGGCTACCGTTCAAATTCTACAAAATTTTTCACATAAAGATATTATCAATCTTGATTTAGCCTTTCATGAATTGCAAAATAAGTAGGGACTATTTGATGATTAATGGTATGCTTATCAGACAACCTTACTGAAGCTGTGATTTTTTATCATTTTGATCATGTGGGAGTTGTGGATTCTTTTTTAGTAGGATCAAATGTCCTTGGGGTCACCAATAACTGTAGAGTAAAAATACTCTACATTTTATTTTGATTTTCAATTGTGCACTACAAAATTTTGTCCTTGCACACTTTGGTTTGAGACAGTGAAGTTTTGACTCAGAGCATGGGCTTGAATTTATTTTTGCCTCAATTTTTTCTAAGTGTTAAAATCGTGTGAAAGCTCTAAGTGTCACCAGCTGAGACATATTTTATTATTTCTCTAAGTTTCTCAGAACGTGCCACATATCTAATAGTAATTCAGTGGAGCACGACAAGTGTCAGTATTTGCATTTCATATTGGCATCTGTGTTTCAAATTTATTTTGAGTGTGAAAGCTTCTTTCAATAAGCTTTTCTCAGGATCAAGTGGAAGGTGCCAAGTGGAAACTGTAGAAGGCTTCAATATGTTTTTCTAAAAGCAACAGAAGAAGCCACATATCCCTAGCTAAAGAAAGCAAAAGCCACCATGTGTCAACATTCAAAAGATCTTCACTTTGTTTCATTGATAAGTAAAGACTGTGGTGGGACCCAAGTTTTGTTTCTAAAAAGTCAGTGGAAAATGCCAAGTGTCACCATCCATATGAATCTAAAATGAGTCCTGAGTGTTTCTAAAGTCTTGTTAAAGATCAATGAAAGCCACCACATATCTATAACTAAAAAAATGAAATTCACCACGTGTTCTTTATTAAAGATGCATGGAAAGTGCCACCTGTCCCTGTTCCTTTTTTTGAAGTTTCTCGGGTGAGAAGTACTGTCGGTCCTAGTTTTTATAAGTTTTGGAGAAGTGAATGGTGACAGACATATTAAAGCGTATAGGTTACATGAAAAGTGTCGTGTGTCTTTAGCAAGTGCTACGGAACATGCCAAGTGTCATTTTTTGGTGCCTCCTAAATAATAAGAAGGTTTTCAAGTAGAGAGAAGAAAACACCAAGTGTCCTCTGCCATTTGAAAGTGGGAAGCATCCTAGGTATCTATTTTGACCAATTAAATTACATGAAGATAGAATGTTTCATATTTAAGAAATATCCTATGTTAGACACTTCCAGTTCAGTTAGAGTTCAGTTAGGATATTAGATTGGGAATGTGAAAACAATCTAGAGCTAATCTAATGCTATAAATAAGGGGTGCAGAGATCACCAGAGGATCATTATAAGATAGAGATAATTTTTTCAAGAGACTATTGTCAAGAGTTTTTAGACTTTTTTTTGCTATGATCAGGAACATCATTTGCCTTTGTTCTATTTTCTTGACTTAGAAATTTTATGTAACTATGCATGTTTCTATGCATTTTATGTGACTGGAGAATTAATAATAAAATTGAGTTCTATGCCTTTGTTGATATTTTTCTATGTCACTACAAAATTAGTCTAAGTTGTGAGCCTTTGTTTCTATTTTTTTTCATCTTTTACATTGATCATGCCTTGTTCACTCTTTAATGTAATTGAATCTTACATATAGCTTCACTATGCTTAGAATTAAGGGTCAAATTAAATTTAGGCACATTTCCATAGTTAGATTTTCTTTCATTACACTTGTTTTTATATTTAATTCCTATCCCTTTTCCCATTACACACTTGATATAAAGAAGATCCAACTTCTTTAAAATTTGGAGGTCGTTTTAGGTTGCAAGTCCCACATTCCTGAAACTTCCCATTGTTGGTGTTAGAAACAACGCAATTTTAATCATCAATAGATATAACTAAAGGTAATGTAGCTATCAGGTTATTGTCCATCTCTTTCAAGTTCAAGGCCCTAGATTGGTATAGGAACCTAACTCCTAATTCGATCACAACATGAGACTAATTAGGAGAGAAACTATGCAAGA
This sequence comes from Torreya grandis, assembly GCA_037957365.1. NCBI lineage: Eukaryota > Viridiplantae > Streptophyta > Pinopsida > Cupressales > Taxaceae > Torreya > Torreya grandis. The sequence continues at coordinate 901,632 of JARHVA010005938.1, forward strand.
GGTTTGAAGACAAGAGTGACAACTTGTCACTAGAAAAGTCATTGATAATAATCAAGAGAGCTCCTCAATAGGTCATGTAGGAATTTAACAATAGGTCTCAAAAAATATGGGATAATATTTCAATCCTTGTCAATACCAATCCTAATTATGCTTTCCTCTATTATCTAAGGGCCCTCAATAGTGACAGTTTATTTATGATATAGTTAATGGGGGAGATAAACTACTAGATGCTTATGAGGTAGCAATTAGGGTAGAGAATAGCCTTATTCAAGCTATAAATCTCACACATATGCCTCTTATGGCCTTGTTCCTTGATATTCAATCACCTCCTATTATTTTTTCTCCTCTTACTACCATTCCTCATTTGCTAACATTTATTTCCATACCTACACCAAGAAAAGACAAAGCTTCAACTAGTCAATATAGTTAAATATAAGAACACAACATGCTCCAAACATTTGGAAATGAGTTAGTGAATGTTAATAGGCAATAAGTTCAAATTAATAGATCACACCATCCCCCATATTAGCCTAAACAACCCTATCAATCCAATAAGACATATTTCAAGATTAATTCTCAAGGGTAAGGGAAACTCACCTATGCTAAACCAAGTAACAACTATAATCCTAATGTTACAAGTACTTCTAGGACCTTGGTCCCTATTCAAAACAACCTTTCACAAGAAGGTGAGTTTTATCTACCTTGTAATCGATCTTACAATTAGGCTATCATTCCAAATGTAGAGTTTAACCAAAACTTCAATAAGAAATGGTAGTAGGGTGCTAATTATGGGTTCAACCAAGATTTAATGGAACAATGTGCATAAGTTCCTATGATTACTAAACCAAAATATCCTCAACAAGGCCAAGCATCTAATGAGGGAAAAAATTAGCTAGATGTTACATTGTTGAACTACCAACTGGAGGAGTGTTATTCTTTCAATCAATAAGATAGTACTAGCCAAGTAAACATTTTTATGGTAACCAAAGCAGGTTTTAAAAGAAGGAACATAGAGGGAAACCAAAATGTAGTTCAGGGGTCTTCTACTCTTCCTCCATTGTTGTCAAATCTAAATGATCCTAATATAGCTCAAAAAACTCAAACAACTTAAAAAAAAACCAAGGAAGTAATTTTATACCTCAAAGATCACAATTACAAAGCACTATTATGGCTCCCAAATCACAAAAAAAGGTTGGTGATGCACACATAAACATTATTTATATATAGAATAATTCAAATGTGAGTATCCCTATGTGTAAAATTATTTCTATACTTGGTCAAGTGGATCTTCTTCAAGAAGGCTTATCAAAAATCAATGTTTTAGAGAAGTTATCAAGCAAGGAGAATGTGGTCCTCACCAATGCAACCAAAATTAATGAAGGGAAATTAAAAAAGGTAATCAAACATCCTCCCTTATATAGTTATTTGATCATTGGTAACTCCTTATTATATAATTTCATGGTGGATAATGGGGAAAGCACTTTAGTGATGCCTAAATCAATAACAAATCAACTTGGTTTGAATTATAATCCCCTCATTAAGGGAGTATTACATCTTGATGGATCTTATACTAAACCATTTGTATTACTAGAGGTTTGAATTTAACCCTCCATGATTTTCATATGGTTTTAGTGGCTCAATATGTAGTTATTCTAGAGGTACCACCCCATTTTGGTATATGTCTATCTAGAGACTTCAACACCAAAATTAGGGGTTACCTAGTAGTAGATTAGTCCTATATGGAATTTAGGAAAAGTTATGGAACCAAATTATCCAATAAGGCTGAACCAATTACAAAGTTTCACATTGAGACTTATGAACCAAGTAACCCAAATATCAACTGCATAATCCTAGATGAGGAAGACCACCCTATTGGTTAAGAGATAGACACTCATGTTGAGGTGATACCTGATGTGTTCTTAGATGAGTTATGGAATGAGAATAAATAACTTGAACCTTCAAGAGGCATTGAAGAAATATATATGGCATTCTATTACTTGTATGAGGATAATGAGTTTATGCCATCTCTTACTAAGTCATAAGATGAGATTGATGGAATCTAGAAAATGTTTTTTGATGGATTAAGGAGAAAATATGGAGTAGGGGAAAGTGTTATGTTATTATCTCCCTATAATTACAAGTACTATTGAGATTATAGATTTTAATTTAGTTTTTATTTAAATATAAATGAATATGAAGGCCTTATTCATGGCCTTTATTGGGCTAGAAAGCCAAAAATAAAGCAATTGTTATATAGAGACAGTGAACTCATTATCAATCAAGTAAGAAGACAAAATATAACCAAGAACCCCGTGATGAATTATTAAAATTATAGGGTGTGGGTTATATTAGAGGATTTGAAGCCTTCAAAATCCAAAGTGTGCCTAGAGATAATAACAAGCATGCAGACTGATTAGCATCAGTGGGGGACCAAATTGATATACCAACTGAGTTGAGTAAATTATAAAATTAGTCACATGTTAATGTGGTTTTAATACCATCCATTCTTGATAATGAAGCTAATTTGTATGTTTTTGACAATGAAAAGTATATTACCTACTTCTTAAAATAAGAAGATGAATTTTCATCTTCAAATCATAACAAGTAACAAAATTAGTATAGAGATCAGATTCTTTAATTTTTTTTTTTTAAAAACTCCCTAAGGGGTTGGTCACCCTTGAGAGAATATTCCATGAGGTATATTTTGTGAGGAAGGATAAGGTGGGCTTATCCACTTATGAAGAGAACCATCAAAGAGTTCTCATCTTCCTAGACAAACTTCTCAAGCTTGGGAAGGTCAATACTGAGGTTAAGAAATTTGCATTCATTGCACTTTGTAGGGATTTTGTAGATGTGTTTACTTGGGAGTACAATGATATTAGAGGTTTTGATCATTAAATTACTTAGAACACCATTTATTTAGATGAAAATGAAAAGTCTTTAAGGTAAAATCAAAGGCTTATCAATCCCTAGGTACAAGTTCTCATGAGAAAAGAGTTGACCAAGAGTATTGAGTCAAACATTATCTTTTCAACTAAACACTCTTCATGGGTGGCTAACCTAATGCCTTTAAGGAATAAAAGTTATGAGATTTGGTTATGTGTTGACTTCAAAGATTTGAAAAATGTCTCCTTGAAGGATCACTATCCTTTGTCATCCATAGAGCAGCTCCTCCAAATGGTGGCTAGTTGAAAACACTTCTCTCTTTTAGATCGGTATTAAGGTTACAATCAAGTGCTAGTCAAGGAGGAAGACTCATACAAGATAGACTTCACCACCAAATTGGGTACTTATTATTATAATAATATGATTTTAGTCTCTCCAATACTAGTGCCACATTCTAAAGAGCCATGGACATGGATTTCTAGGGTCTACTTAAGTAGATGGTGCTAGTGTACTTGGATGATATTACAATTTTCTCCAAGAAGGCAAGTGACCACTTAGACAATTTGAGACTCATATTTGAGAGGTCTAAGGAGTATGGGATCTCCTTAAACCCTAAAAAGTATGTGTTTGTTATTCATAAAGGCAAACTATTGGGGCATGTTATCTCCAAAATAGGATTAGTCATTGACCCTAATAGGATAAGTGCCATCTTGGCCTTATCTTTACCTCAACAAAAGAAAGTAATGCCAAGCTTCCTATGGAAGATAAATTTTGTGTGAATATTCATACCTAATTTTGTACATTTGGTCAAGCCTATAATAGAAATGTTGAAGAAGAACAAAGTCTTTTCTTGGTCAAAGGAAGGCAAGGTAGGTTTTGAGTATATCAAGTTAGCCATTGCACAAGAACCAACTCTCTTGAATCCTAATTTTTAAAGACATTTATACCTATATGCCTTTGCTAATGTGGAAAACATATCAACTATGCTCATGTAATAGAATCAAGAAGGTCTTGATCAACCCATAGCTTTATTCAGTTAGGGACTTGAAGGCTATGAAGAGAGATATACTTTTATTGAGAAGCAAGATCTAGCTATTTTGAGATCATTAAAAAAAATTAGGATTATGTTGTCAAACAATAAGATTCATCTCAAGGTCTCCCATACAGGTGTGAAATATTTCCTCTTGAGTAGAGATATAAATGAGAAGAGGGATAGTTGGATCACTAGAGTCATGGAGTATGGCATTGCTATCAAGCTTACTAAGTTAGTGAGAGGTAAAGGTTTGTGTGATCACTTGGTTTCTAAGCTAAAAAAAGAAAAATAGGTTTCTCTAATGATACTAGATGGCCTATAAATAGTTTCACCTCTACCCTCCACTGATTGGATGCAAGACATGATTAGATTTTTAATGATAGGTGAGTGTCCTCAAGGTATGGATAGAACTAAAAGAAGATACTTTAGACTTTAGTACATAAATTATGCCTTAGTTTATGGGTTACTATTTAGGAAAGACCTCAATGGAGTGTTTCTCAAGTGCATAGAGGTTGATCAGGTAAATAGACTCTTAGATCAGTTCTATGATGGACTTGTAGGAGGTCACTTTTCTCTAAAGATAATAGAAATAAAAATCACTAGGTATGGTTACTATTAGCCCAATATTTTCAAATATTCCTACACAAGGGTTAGGAAGTGGCAAAAATGTGCTCTTTTCATTGGTAAACAAAGACTATCAACCCTTCCTCTTAACCCGTTCAGGTAGAGTAGCCCTTCATTTAATGGGTCCTTAACTTCATTGGTATGATAAATCTACCTTAGAGTAGAGGGCACAAGTGGTTACTCACTACCACTTACTACTTCACTAGGTGGTTGGAGACTATTTATATAAAAGAGAATAATGAGACATCAATGTTGATTTTTTATGATAGTATTGTGATAAGGTTTAGGGTACCATCCACCATCATCTCAGATAATGCCTTGGCATTTTTTGGCATGAAAATAAGTGAATGGACTCTTCATCTGGGTATCTACCTTAGTACATCATCCAACTACTACCCTCAAGGTAATGGGCTTGTTAAATTAACAAACAAGAACTTTATTAGGATAATCAAGAGGACCATGGAGAAGAACCAAATAGTATGGCATACCAAGATAATAACATCCTTGTGTGTTGATAGGGTGACTATCAAAAGTGCCATTAGAAACTCACCATTTGTCTTTATATATGGGAGAGAGTTAAAACTACCCATATCTCTTGAACTACATGCTTTGGAGTGAGCTCATCAACTTGAGTTGATGTAAATTTAGCCCATGGGTGTGATAATGGTAAAACTCATGGGACTAAAAGAAACAAGAGACATTTTAATGAATACAATGGAATCACATCAAACTCAAGTCAAGAAGGATTTTTATAAGAGATCCATTGTAATACACTTTAAGTAATGTGATCTAGTCTTGAATTGAGATGTTAATAAGGCCAAGCTAGGAAACCATATAAATTTTGATAGCTTGTGGAGTAGACCCTACCTAATTCATAGTTACGAAAAACACAATGTCTTTCATCTTACCAGGGTGAATGGTGAGGTATTAACTATCCCAATCAATGGGATCCATCTAAAATATTATTATTATTATTATTATAGGTTTTAAGAATTTTATATATTAAATTAAATTTTATTACCCTTCCTCCAAGTTCCTTGTGCATATTTCCTCTTTTGTTGTGTGTTTCCCTTCCCTAAGTGCTTTGAGCACATTGTTGTTTTATTTCCTATTATTCTTGATATTTTGAGAGTTTATTTTAGATGTTGGAATAATTTTTTTAAGTTTAATAAAAAAAATTAATCCATAATCCCAATGGATAGGCTAAGCTAACTATTCTATTTCATAGACAATCATGCAATCCTAGGAGGTCATCAAAAATGTTGGCCAAAATTGGCCTACATACAAAATATTTGCCTAGATAGACTATGCCATTATTACAAATAATTAATTAAAATTTTTGATTTTATCTGAATTTTTTACACCTTCCTCAATCAAAAATTTTAGGTAAAAAGTGGAGAAGTTAAAATTTACAAGATTTAGGGTTTTAGCATGCAAGTGGGGACAATCAAAAAAGGTGTTTTTGAGAGTTTTAAAGGATTAGATGATGTTATATAATAATTTTAAAATATTTATGTGTAATTTAATGTCCCAATTAAAAATTAATGAGGTATTTAGACCTAAAAAATCTCAATATATGACTAATTCTTTTTTCTTTGATTTCTTTGTTCTCACTTTTTGAGTGTGTTGCATGGCTAGATTGGTGATTTAGGATGGTTTATATGGTTCAAAATGGCCAAAAAATGATTTAAATATTATTTTGGGTATATAATAGTCATAATTAAAAAAATAATTAAGTATTTGGAACTCACAAAACTCAATAAAATGGCAAAAATTAGAGCTACACATGTTCAAAAATGAGACAAGGCAAGTTGAGGCAACCCCAAAAGATGCATTTTTTGAATTCTACTAAATGAAATGAATTTAAGTTTAACATAGAAGTATTTTTTTATTTAATTAAATTTTTAAAAGTTTTTTAATACCCATAATATACTTGAGGATAGATAAAATGGAAAATTACAATTCTACTAAAAAAGCATGTCAAATATTCTCGCCTTATTGCTCACATATGGAGTTGGAAATGAGTTTCCTAGGTCTTGCCAAAGGAAAAAATTGATTTTATAGTATGTATAACTAATTTAAAGGTATTAATAAATAATAATAAAATTAAAAACAATCCAAAATTGGCTCTATGAAAATAAAATTGCTTCCATGCAATCGTATTGGCTTGGAGAGATCAAGAGAGCACAAAGATTGCATTTTTTAAAGGTTTCCACCATTGTTGTAGGTATTGAAGAAGGCCTAAAACTTAATTTTCATAATTTATGTCTTAAGATACAAAATTTTAAATTAATAATAAAATACATGATAAATTCACCTTGATCCCTTATGAAAAACTTATAGCACTCAATGCCAAATCAACCTACGTAGTGCTTTTCGAGAGAAATTTTTCAAGTCTAAATCATGCTCATTTCTATCCAAAATTTTTATGATGGTATTAAAATTTAAAAGGAATAAAATGGTAAAGTTTTTGTTAAATAATTATTCTTCACTTGAAAACTAACTAGTGTGCAGATTTTGTGTTTCCAATTGCCAAATCAGCTTACACAACACTTTTCAAACACCATTTCACAAAACCAAATGAATTCCAATCACCTTAAAATTTCATATTATATTATAAAAATATGAGAATAATTTTAAGGTAAAAAAAATTCATATAATTTCTCCCATGTACGAAATGTATAGGGTAAAAAATCAGATTTCAAGCTGATTTTTACTTAGTCAATTTTTTGTGTTTCTAGTTTTCAAATTTAGTTAGTGCACACATTTCAATCTCATTTTTGTAATAGTAAATGAGGTAAAATCTTGTTAAATTTTATCATTATGATATATACATTTAATTATAATAAAATTTTAGATATATTTTGCAATATTAGATATAATGTGTGGAATGTGTAGTTATTAAAATTAGCTTCTGAGCTAATTTTTACTTAGTTATTTTCTGCATCTCCCAATTACTAAATCTACCCAATGAACACTTTTGAATCCCATTTTATTAAAATAAAATGGATTATAAATTACATTAAATATTAAATTATTGTATCCTAATGGAATTATAAGGTAATGCATTTAGTTTTGTAGCTATTGGACTTTTTAGCAAAAAGTTATAATGGTGTGAAGTGACACTCCCATGAAGATTTATCACTCAGCCAACTTTTCACCAGAAAAACCTTAGAGGGTAGGTATTAGGTTTTAATATAATAATTTTAAAAAACTAAAAATAATCTTTTAAGTTTATTTATTTTCATAAATATAAGATATGATGGGTTTTACTCATATCTTTCTTTATGATTTTCCATTTTTCCATGTTCTAAAGGTGCTCATGTGACTGTGTGTGATTATGTGTTGGTTTTTTAGCCATATATTTTAATCCAAAACTCCATTTCAAATGCCTATAGTTGTATTATAAATATTATTTATCCCTCTTTATAACTATGCTGATTTTAAATTGGAGAAATGTATAATTAAAATTGATCAATGTCACAATTTGAATGGTGTATTGATTTGATAAGTATATGGACTTCAATGATTTTTTTCCTCAAGTGCCTTTTTAGGCCAATAAAATCTCTTGAATACCATTTTTATCAAATAAGACTAGAAAACAAATCATGATCAGTTCTTAAGAGACATGAAAGATTTTTGGAATACATTTAATCCTCCTCCTCCTCTATGTTGGATGGCCAAAGATGGTGGTTGGAGCACATTTATTGAAGATTAAAATATTTCTCCTCATTTTTTCTCTTCTCTTCTTCTATATATATCTCTTTTTCTCATTTTAATAGATACTCTCATTTTATAAGATATAAACCTATCAAAATTTATAAAGAATAACCTTTGAATCAATAATATCATCTATTTTACCTATCTCTTTGATTGCACTTTATGTTCTAGATAGTTTGTGCATGACTTCCTTGTGAAAAGGTCTTATTCCTTGGTGTTTGTCTTATCTTCTTACCTTTTTTCAAGTGGTTTAAGGTGTTTTCAGGTCTGGTTTTGGTTTTATTTTAGTCATAGGTGGGGTTATAGTGTTATTTTTTTCATTCCTCTATGCTTTACCCTTGTTTAGGATGCCTTACTTGGAATCATTTATGCAAAAATAGCTAGTGTAAGAGATTGTGTGAGTGAGAGATCTTTGAGTTTCCATTATGTTTGTTTTAAATAATTAAGAGTGTCATTTAATTTGGTGCATCACCCTTTTTATGCTTTTAATCCTTTTATGTAGATATTCTACCTTTTCCCATGTAAAATTAGTAGTTTAGGTGATCTACCAAGAGGAACCAGCCTTCTCTGGAGGTTTGATCCTATCTTAGGATACCCACTACTTAGGATTGATACTATTGTGTGGTTAGGAGTGAGAGATCCTAAAGAACCCTCTCATAGGGTGTGATTTTATGTCATAATAGTTCCTATTGATCTTATTTCTTTGGCTCCTAATTTTTTTAGTCTTACATTGGACTCTTTTGTCCCTATTTCTTCTAGTGTTACTATTTTTCCTACCAGTCCCATTGCTTCTACTATTGTAATTAACTCTACTTCTCATATTATCTTTGCTACTCCCATAATTTATACCTCCCCTATTATTAATTTAGTTATTTTTTCCCCTACTTCACCCAAGTCCAAAAAAGTACATTCTAAGAAGATTAAGGAAGCCTTTGATAGTGTCCAACTAGATATATATTCTACTCAATTAAGATTGCCTATTCTTTCCTCCACCACAACTTGGGTTACTTCTATTACTCACACTACCAATTATAATAATAATAATAATAATAATAATCCCACTTATGTTTTTCATCTTATGCCTTATTTTGGAAACATAGATTGGTCCAAGATAATTTGGCCATCATTGCCAAACCCACTTCATACAAAGGACTTAAGGCAATCTTTAGGAGATGTTTTGATAAATATTACTATTAAAAACACTTAGTCAGTAAATTCCACTCAACTGGTAATTCCCCAATGGGATACAAACCTTGAAGCCCAAGCTTCCCAAAGACCCAATATAATAATAACTAATATCCCCACATTGAGATCTATTTTTGATAATTCAATGACCACAATACATAGGGTCAGGAAGAGGAAGATATAAGATGACACTAGTAGAAGATTGGTCTTAGAGGAGAGGTAGGATGTATTTTTATTATCAAGGAGAAAGACTAGGATACTTGGATAGTCTCCATATAATGAATATTTTAAGTCCTACTACATGAAAACATATATGCATTATTATAGCTTCATGAGGGAACAAAGTAAGACAAGCATGAGCTAAAACAAGATCTTGGGAAGGTGAGGTAACATCAACAATTTTTTCATGTTCTAAGAGAAATTGAGGGTGATGTACAAAATGTTGATCTAAGGCTTTACAAAATTTCAATACTATTAGTTCTATGAGCGTCGAATTATCCCCCCATATAATTAAGACAATAAAAAAATTTAATTCTTTGAAAGTATTAAAATAAATTGAATTTCCTTGTATTATATATAACCAATAAGGATTTTAACCATCTTGATTTCATGACACCATTACAAGCAAATAATGTTCTAAATATGGTGGTCATTAGGACATCAAAAGTCAAGGAGTGGGTATCAAGTGCATAAACCTTAATTCCTAAATTGATAGAGTAGGAAAATCAAGCCCTATAAATTTTAGTTGAGATGAAACTTTCCCAGGCCCTTGAATCTTCAAGTAAATTTATAAGTAAGGCTAGTTTTGATCAACTGTTATATCAAAGTTAGCTTATTTTAATTAAAATATCTAGGTATGTATATTAGAATAAATTAAATAAGAGTTGGACTTTACCAAAAATAAGTTAACATAGGTGGAGATATTTTAAGTGGAATATAGATCGACCAAGGCAAAGCATGCATAGTTACTAGTGAAAGTTACCAGGGTGCATATACCCTCTGTTTTGAACATGGATGCAATAAGTTTGCAACATAAAATTGGGTATAAGCACTCCCAGGAGTTAGAAGAAAAAAGTAGTTTGTGCTTAGGTCTTCTAGTTAAACCATGCCTTCTACTATATTCCCTCCAATGATTGTCAATTCAAACATGCATGCTCTATCATCTAGTAATCCTTAGTTTATTTGGTTATTTATGTATGTATTTTACATTTAAATTGATAGTATAACTAGGACATATATTAGTCGATTAAACAATTTTGTAACCATGCACACATTGCATATCTTTTTAAGAGTGATTCTAATTTTAGAAGACTCAGTTTTGACTAAGTTTAGACATACATGCATGAATTACATTAATTATAACTTTCATTATAATTATCATTAACATGTGATTTTAGACTCTTGCATGGATTTGGAGGATGACGTAACCCCTCCCCAAATCTTTTTATACTTGTAATCCTCTTGTATTCATGTTTGGAAATTTATCAATATAGGAATCAGTCTTTTTTATTGTCATGCAATTGTGTTAATGTTATTCCATTCTAATTCTATGTAATTAATTGATTTTTTTTCTTGGTTTTTTTATTTAGTAAGTTGAAGTGTGCAAAATCTATGGAAAGTTTATTATTTTTATTTCTATTATATGATGATTGAATATGTTTAATATCTATTGGATAATTATCAAATACCATTAATTATATGCAATTATATTGACTATTTCAATTATCTAAGTGTGCAAAAGTTTTTTCTTGATATAGTCTTTTAGGTGTGAGCAATAATTTCCTTAGATACCCCTATAGTTTAAGATATAGTCTTATGAACAAGAGTGTGTAATAGATACTCTATATATAAACAATATTTATCTGATACCTTAGAGTTCACTATATTGTTTTTTCCCCCAGACTGACCTACTATGTTTGTATGTGTGTGTGTAGTAGCTACTAACTACAAGCATTGGTATTAAAACACTTGTACACAAAGAGTCTAGCCTAAAATTAATCCTTTTGAAATCATAGAGATTTATTTTCTACACCACCTTTCGCTCTTTTAGAATTTCTTTTAAAGTCTACCCACTTTAGCATAGGTTCCATCCATCCAACTCAACTAGGTTTTAACTTTCTTCTAGCTTTCACTAACCCATTCACCCAGTTAAATAGCTTTCATGCTCATCTTGTTATTCCAACATATGATTTCAACCCATAATTATAACTCATGCCTTATAGTGGATTTATCTCCATCGATATCTTAAAATTTTTGAGGTTACCTTGTTAACTTTTTGTTGTGCATTAAAACCACATCAACAGGAAGATTCTAATTTAGAATAGTATTAAATTTTATGAAACTTACTTTCCTATCATTTATTTTTTACAAGTATGTTTACTTTTAATCTAATTTTGGGTTATTTTAGTTTTAATTCCCTCTACACAAATAGATTATAAGTTAACCATTTTTTTAAATTGGTTTAGTGTTGCATATACAATGTAGACCCCTTACAAAGTTAAACATTCTTATGTTGAAAATTAAATGAAGGATGACATAATATATTTTTTATGAGGCTACCTATTTGGTTTCCCACATAAATTCATAGGATAAATCATTTCACTTTGATATAGTAGTATATTTTGTGTAGTAACCAACATGCAAAAACTATTTTCAAATTTGATTTTTGACACATTTTCAAATCATATTTAGTTGATTCATTTATATTTTCAATAGATCCATAGGCACACTAATAACTATAAATAAATAAAAATATAATATAATTGATATGTAAACATAGAATTGGAAATAGAAAATAACATCACTAAATAGTAATAACACAATTTTCAACATAAAATTATCAATGATACAAAATAATCACATCCTCAACATAGACATATGAAAAATATCAATTGAACACTCAAAATAAAATTAAAAATTAATATCATTGATGAAATTCTAAACATACAAATAAAAAATTAAAATTTGTAAATTATAAGCATATAACTAGTTTGTGGAGATTTGAACACTCATCTTGAAACTTGAGGCATCTAATGGGGGTGGAGCTTGAGCAGTGTGACAAAACATTAAAACAAATTTATTTTGTGAGATTATTTTCACTCTCTCTCTTTGAATTTTTTTTTTAGTTTACATAAATTAATGGAAACACACATATCCCCCCAAAATGTTTTCCATGTCCTACGAAATTCCAATTAAATCCATCTAGTGTAAACATGGCAATGGAATTCAAGACATTTTTCACTTCTAAGTATTTCATTTGGCTGGATTATTCTTAGCCTTTTATATGTAAAATAACTTTATATATTTATAAATTAAATTAAATTAAAATTAATTACATTTCACCCCATATAATCAAATAAATTTGATTGCAGATGTTTTGGTTCCAACATAAAATTTATGGGTTCAACGTAAATTTATGGCTCCACCATAAGTACTCTATTCCAAGGCTAAGCATTTGAAAATTTTTAAATAAAAATCCTAAATTAATTTTTTTATACGTATATAGTACCCAATAATAAGTAAATGATTTATATAATAATATCTAGTTTACTGTTAGGATTGTGGAGCTAAAAGATTCACTGATGCAAACAGGAGAGGAGGTTGCAGGAGAGTTGCTGAGTGTCAGAGACACCGGCATCAGTCAGGCCAACCGACGTCGACAGGATAGGGCATGAAGGAAATCGACGTCGGTCATAGATCAGCCGGCGTCGGTGATCCCCAGGCAGACAGGGACCGGCGTCGGTCGCCTGTGTGGTTCGACTGCGAGCTATTTACGGGCAGTTAGCTAACGAACCAAGTGTTTGCATGAAGAGATCTATTTTTAGACTGAGAGCTACGGATCTAATTATTGTAATTAGATGTCTAATTATTGTTTGATGAGATCTATATAATAGACTCATGGTTGTATTGGAAAAGTGTGCTAGGGAGTAAGAGAGCACAATTATAAGCTCCTTCTGTGTGTGAGGTAGAGCAATGGTGCGTCCCTCCTAGTGCCTCAGTACTAGGTGTGTTGGTGCTGGATTGGAGAGTCAGCTGGATTCTTCAAGAGTGTAGGATCTTGGTCACAGTTGCATGGCCTATATAGGAGATCTACATGGTAAGTAAGATCGTTGATCTGCAGGTGTATGTGTGTGCAAGGTCGAGGTTCACAGGTGAGCAGAACCGTTGTTTGATTTGCAGGTGTGCAAGGTCATATAGACAGCAACACAATAAGGAGCAGTATCAGGCAGGATCTACTTGGAGTATAGGTGTGTACTCGAATAGATCAAGAGAGGAAGGCAAGGGAGTTCCTTCCATAAGTATGGTCTGTTGAATTGCAGGTTGTTGCAGGTTCATGGGAGATCTACTTGAAGTACCTTGAGTACTTGTGGAGCACGTGGAGTGCTTGTGGAGTGCGTGGAGCACTTGTGTTGTGCGTGGAGCATGGGAGGTGAACACCAACTCTGTATTTGAGTTGGGTGTTGTGACCTGTGAGAGGGAGAGCTTTGGGGAGAAGTACTGTTCACTTGAGGTGTGGGAAACCTCTGTAAGGTGGTGGAGAAGAAGTGGCATCTTCTTTATTGTATTCTTTTCTATATAAAGTGTTAATACAAGTTGTGTATTGTCTCTCATATGCTGTGTTATTCTGAATTCTAGTTACTTGTTGATTCTGGTTATTTCCGCATATTTAAGTTGCTTGAAGTTTGGTAATCAATTGTATGTTTCCGATTTCGCATCCTGACAAGTGGGATTAGAGCATGTTTGTTGTTCTAGATTCCTGACAAGTGGTATCAGAGCTAAGGTTGCAGGAAGCAGGTTGTGTTTTGGTTACAGGGCACTCTCAGAGGTTTCTGATTGAGTGGGAGTAGAGCAACGGCAGATCAAAGTAAGCTAAGAATGGAGGAGTTGAAAAGCACAGACGGTTACTCACGGTCCGATGGAAAGAAAGAGTAGGTAAAAGAACATTGTTGGTTGGTAACAGATCAGCATGAAGAAATTGAAGATACAGATGTAGCAGGTGTTGTTGCACAGGATGTGTTTGCAGGTTTCTTGGATAAAGTTGAATCTTGGATAAAAGATTCGGTTGCCTCTTTCCACGCAGCCCCAGGTAGAGGAGCTGGTAAGCCTTGCCAAAGAATTGGCAAAGGGGAAGTGAAGCTGAAATTGCAGGCGGCCAACACACAAGTGTTGATGAAGGTCATGCAGGTCCCAGGTTTGGAGATATGGCTAATTTCTTCAGAAAGATTGGGTGATGAGAGATGCACAAGAACTCTCACAGCGGTAGCACTTGAATTAGCTGGTGGTAAGAAAATAGGTATACTTTATCTACTTGTTTATATTACTGATTCTTCTTCTATTGCAGAGACGTGGCTTCGTAGGCTTGGTCACATGAGTAGGAAGGAGATGCATGTTCTTAAGCGGAAGACAGATATATTTGATAGGCTTAAGAACTGGAAAGCCTTGGTGTTCTTGGAGGAGATGGCGGATAGAGTTCAGTGGATGAGGCTGGATACATCTGAGCAGGGTAGTTTGGACATGGAGATTGATCCAAAGGAGCTCGCGGGTAAAAAGTCATCACTCACAGGTGAACACAGGTACTGGCGTCGGTCAGGAGGAACTGGCGTCGAACAGACAGGTGCCGATGTCAGTCATGTGCAGACCGAAGCTGGCAGTGTCGGGCAAGGTAAGACCGGCGTCGGTCATAAGACTGATGTCGGTCAGGAGGACCGACATCGGCAGAAGGGACACCAGCGCTGGCAGGTTGGTAGTTAGGTACAGACGCATGAGAACCGATGTCGATCGGATGCAGACTGTGGTGTGACCGAGGTCGGTCACTGTAATGAATTTTGGGTGGACAGCAAGCTATCAAAGAGTCTCAAACACCCATACGGAGGACTGAAGGCGTAAGTAGGCCCTCAAATTCATGTTCCTCTTCTTCATACTTGTTGCTGATTGTAGAGCAGGAAGGATCTAGGAAACAGGTGTGAGCTAGGCAGGATTATGATGCAGAACCAGACGAGAGTTTTGGTAGGTTTGCCAGCTGGATGAAAGCACAGAGACGAATGGATTCCTTAGTAGAAGAATAGAGAGAACGGATACGTGAGACGGAAGACCAGGCATATGGTCTTGAGGAGCTGCAGGACAGTGGTACCAGGTTTGACAGGTGGAGGACGAAGCATGGCTTCAGTCAGTGTCAGGTAACTACTGTGGTTTGCCTTACCAGGGGGATGATGAGTCGCGACATCATTCTATTGCTGTATGTGGATGGTATATTTGCTAGCAGGGTTAGTACATACAAGGTTTTGCTGAGCTAAGGGTAAGATTAGTTTAGTGGCATGTCATGAGGAGTTTGGAGCAGTGAAATTCTTTGACATGGGAGGCATGGAGATCACAGGTTGATTTTGTCTCGAGTGGGAGCTGATGTGAATCAGGTGTTGGCAGGGTTTGGGATGCAAAACCGGAGCACACTAAGGGCTTGACAGGTACAGTGTCCGAAATCACATGAGGTCTGGTATAGACCTAAGTATTCCCATGCAGTGGGAGCTGTCAGAGTTAGGAGCCAATTCGGGGAAGTGGGTTCTCAGGTTTCTGAGAGGGACCTGCAGCAGGTGTTGCTATGCAGGGTCAGGACTTCACTACAGGTGTTGTAGGTTTGGATGTGGCAGGGTACTCGGATGACAGGAGGTACATCATAGGTTGTGTGGTGGGTTGTCTTCAGGTGGGAGCTTGAAGAGGGATACAAACCAGGAAACAGATTAGATGGAGTATAGGTACAGGTATAGTGCAGCTGTTTATCTCCAAGTGGGAGATTGTTAGGATTGTGGAGCTAAAAGCTTCACTGATGCAAATAGGAGAGGAGGTTGTAGGAGAGTTGCTGAGTGTCAGAGACACCGGCGTCGGTCAGGCCAACCGACGTCGGTAGGATAGGGCACGAAGGAAACTAACGTCGATCATAGATCGGCCGGCGTCGGTGATCCCCAGGCGGACAGGGACCGGCGTCGGTCGCCTGTGTGGTTCGACTGCGAGCTATTTACGGGTAGTTAGCTAACGAACCAAGTGTTTGCATGAAGAGATCTATTTTTATACTGAGAGCTGTGGATCTAATTATTGTAATTAGATGTCTAATTATTGTTTGATGAGATCTATATAATAGACTCATGGTTGTATTGGAAAAGTGTGTTAGGGAGTAAGAGAGCATAATTATAAGCTCCTTCTGTGTGTGAGGTAGAGCAATGGTGCGTCCCTCCTAGTGCCTCAGTACCAGGTGTGTTGGTGCTGGATTGGAGAGTCAGCTGGATTCTTCAAGAGTGTAGGATCTTGGTCACAGTTGCATGGCCTATATAGGAGATCTACATGGTAAGTAAGATCATTGATCTGTAGGTGTATGTGTGTGCAAGGTCGAGGTTCACAGGTGAGCAGAACCGTTGTTTGATTTGCAAGTGTGCAAGGTCATATAGATAGCAACACAACAAGGAGCAGTATCAGGCAGGATCTACTTGGAGTACAGGTGTGTACTCGAATAGAGCAAGAGAGGAAGGCAAGGGAGTTCCTTCCATAAGTATGGTCTGTTGAATTGCAGGTTGTTGCAGGTTCATGGGAGATCTACTTGAAGTACCTTGAGTACTTGTGGAGCACGTGGAGTGCTTGTGGAGTGCGTGGAGCACTTGTGTTGTGCGTGGAGCATGGGAGGTGAACACCAACTCTGTATTTGAGTTGGGTGTTGTGACCTGTGAGAGGGAGAGCTTTGGGGAGAAGTACTGTTCACTTGAGGTGTGGGAAACCTCTGTAAGGTGGTGGAGAAGAAGTGGCATCTTCTTTATTGTATTCTTTTCTATATAAAGTGTTAATACAAGTTGTGTATTGTCTCTCATATGCTGTGTTATTTTGAATTCTAGTTACTTGTTGATTTTGGTTATTTCTGCATATTTAAGTTGCTTGAAGTTTGGTAATCAATTGTATGTTTCCGGTTTCGCATCCTGACAAGTGGGATTAGAGCATGTTTGTTGTTCTAGATTCCTGACATTTACAATAATATGCCATTTATCTATCATATCTACACTTGGAAAGAGACAACTAAGAGCTCAAATTAGAAGTTACAAGTATTTACATTTTATTGTTGATGAATAGATTCCATCTTCACCAAAATATACCACCTATAGAATATGAATTAACTAAATAGATATAATAATGCAAGACTCCATTTTTATAAAATATAATCAGTTAATTTACATAACACCCATAATTAGCTAAATTTAATTCTAAATGTTCTCGTTAAAATTTATGGTTCAAAAATACATTTTATGGTTCCAAATAACTATTAAATTTGAAGTCTAAGCATTTGTAAAATGTATAAAAAATAATTAAACAAATATTAAATAAGCATTTAGTTCACAATAATATGTAAATAATGTGTGAAAAAATGTCGACCTTGTATGATAACCAAAAACACTAACTCCTATGGCTACGAGTGAAGGGCAGTGGAAAGGTGGTTGGAAGGAAGCCCCCAAGGAGGAACGGCCTTTTCCTAGGGGGAATGCGAAGGAGAATGAGTCAATGTATGTCAGCAAGAGATTGAAGCTCAAAAAGATTAACGATTGTCTGCCACACAGTGAAGAAAGCCCTGTTTTGGTTATTTCCTCAGAGGCTATAAGGGAAGAGGTGGAATACTTGACCTTTCAGCCTTAGATGCCTGGATTTGTAGGACATGGCAAATAGAGGGGGACTTTGACATTATGCTAGCTGGAAACAGCTATTTTATGGTGAATTTTTCTTTGGTTGCTGACCAGAATAAGATTTTTGAAGGAGGACCTTACTTCTACGACCACATTAGACTTTTCCTTAAGCCATGGCATGTAGGGTTCAACTCTGTCGAAGATCTTCTAGCCTGCATCCCTATTTGGGTCTGATTGCTGAGACTTCCCTTAGAATTCTGGAGAGAGGACATTCTTCGATAGATTGCTACTATGCTGGGTACACCTATGGCTATAGCACATCAAAAGATGGATTAAAATGTAATTTCCTATGCCCATATTTGTGTTGATATCAATTTGAATAATCCTCTACCAGATTCTCTAGAAATTTGTATGGGGACTTCCTCCTGGATCCAACCAATAGACTATGAGGCTATTCCTTTTTGTTGTCGTATATGCCATGTTTATGGAAACTTACATAGGAAATGCCCTTAGTTTTCTAGGGGTAATGAGTCACCTGAAGAGATGTCTAGACCTCGGGTAACTGATGATAGTAGAGGAATCAGCTAGGTGGGCAGTAAGGGGATGAACTAGACACATCTTGATAGAGCTACAAAAGGAAAAAATCTCCTTAATTCCATAGATACTGAGTAAGGTACAGTAAGCTATAGGGTTCTTGACAAGGATGGCTTCACCCCAGTCAGATGTCGTGCAAAGGGATGGGGGCAGAAAAGGCCAAATTTTGATAGGCAAGTCGAGGTGAGTTTCAATCAGTTTGAAGCTCTGGACAACATGGCTATTGAAGATGGTATTCCAAAAACATTTTAAGGGGAGGATGTTGAGGTAATTGCATGACCCTCTTTTTGTGATGGATCATAGGAAATGGTGGTTTAGCCGACCTCGGGGATTTCCCTTGGGCCGCAGGATGGGGCCCTTACAGACTCGCCAGCTTTGGGGACCAAGGATGTTCATTGGGCGGACTTGGTCAAAGATGTGGAAGCCTCCAAGAAAGAAAAGGGATCATCTTCAATGCTGGGCCTTTTGTAGAGACCATTCAAGAAAGCTTCAGTCTCCACTCCCTCTCGAGCTGGCCGTAGAAAGGACCAGGATAGAATTAAGCTAACAGGTGATCTACTGGTAGAGTCAGGGGTTGTAAAGACCCTAGATGAACATTTCCCACACTCTACCTAATGATTATTCTATCATGGAATGTAAGGGAACTAAATAGCTTCCCCAGACAAAAAGCTATAAAAAACTGGTGTTTGAGCACTCTCCTAATATCCTTTGCATCCAGGAGATAAAACTTTCTGTGGACTCTTGGTTTATGTGTAGGTCTAGTATATGGTCTTCTAGCCATAGCCAATGTGTGGGCACCTTGGGGAGCTTTAGATGTCTGGTAATGTGCTAGAATCTTGAGAAAATATCACATCTTCACTACTGGCTAGAAACTCGGCCCTGTCAATGATTGCTTCTTTAGTGGAATCTGGGGAGACTATTCTTGTGACCACTATTTATGCCCCTATGGACCCCCTAGGATAGCTCAAACTTTGGAATCATATCTGGTACATTAGAATTTTCTACCCCTTTTTGCCATGGATAATGAATGGGGATTTTAATGTTGTTTTAGCCTAGAAGAAAAGAGGGAAGGTGTGGCCCGGCTGGGGCCTTCTTCGGAGATCCTCAGGCAAAATATAGACTTCCTGTGCCTTTTGGATGTCAAGTCTCTCAACAAAATCTTCACTTGGAGCAATATAAGGAGTGGTGATGCTAGAATTTATGAGCACCTAGATAGATTTTTTGTCTCTTGTTTTTGGCAATCTAGCTCCACCTCCCTTACTTCAGAAATTCTTGACTGGAGAGGATCTGATCATTGGCTAACTAAGCTTTCTACCTACCATATCCCTAGGCCAAAGAATCCCCCCTTTAAATTCCAGCTCATGTGGCTTTGTGAGGCCTCTCTTTATGAGTTGATGGCATAGTGGTGGAGACAGGGAGGTCCCAATTTTGCCACAGCTATGTTCTCTTTCGCTAAAAAACTTCAATATGTTAAGAGGAAGCTGAAATATTGGAATGTAAACAGTTTTAGAAACCTCCATTCTATGAGGAAGAGGGTGCAAGACCACTTGAATGTGGTGACTAGGTAGATCCGGGAGCTTGGCTTCTCTGAGGAGCTCCATGTGGTGGAAACTCAAGTGGCCAATGTGTTTACTGAATGGGAACTTTGTGAAGAAATCTTTTGGAAGCAGAAGGCACGCATAGATTGGCTGCAGGAGGGGGATAAGAACACTGCATTTTTTCACAAGCTGGTTCAGGCAAGGCATAACAAGAATTTTATTTCCTCCTTGGTTTGCCCAGATGGAACTCGATAGACTACTCCTTGGGCTATATCTAGGGAAGTTGTCTAGTTCTTTTTCAACCTTTTTTCTGAAGACCCACCTCCATTTGAGTTGGTAAAAAGTATAGTGCTATCATACATTCCCTCTGTGATGACCTCGAGAATTAATGAGGCTCTTTTACAGCTTATTGGGATGAGTGAAGTGGAGGTAGTGGTCTTTATCATGAAAAGAGGTAAAGCTCCAGGACCAAATGGCTTCCCAGTTGAATTCTTCTAGGAGTTTTAGGATATTATTAACCAAGACTTCCTAAGAGTTGTGCAGGAATCCTTCTCTAGCAAAGAAATGCTTAGAGCCTTGAATGCTACCTTCCTTGTTCTTATTTTGAAGAAAGAGCAGGCGAACTAGCTGGACTTTTTTAGGCCCATTGCGCTTTGCAATGTGGTTTATAAAATCATCACCAAACTCATTACGAAAAGGCTCAAAAGTTGCCTCCCCATGATTATCTCAGAGGAACAAGGGGGCTTTGTTGCTGGCAAACAAATTCTGGATGAGGAGGTCATTGCTTCTGAAGCTATCCACTCCATGAGTACTTCTCAGGAACATGCCATGTTTATCAAGCTTGACTTAGCTAAGGCTTATGATCGGGTCAGCTGGAGATTCTTGCAAAAAGTTCTGTTGGCTTTTGGCTTCAATTTGAATTGGATCAAGTGGGTGTTGAGTTATGTGACAATGCCTTCATACTCGATCCTTATTAATGGACAACCCATAGAACTTTTTGGTGCATCTAGAGGCCTCCATCAGGGGGATCCACTATCTCCGTACTTATTCATCATTCTGGCTGAGGGGCTTGGGTAGTTTATTAAGTTTTAGGTGTCTCAGAATATTGTGCAAGGATGGCAATGGGGGAATGGACTAACCACGTCCCACCTCCAGTTTGTGGATGATACTATCCTAGTAGGGAAAGCTCACATTAGGGAGGTAGAAGCCTTTAGAGGCACCCTTGACATGTATTTGGATGTGAATGGGCAAATAATTAATGACCACAAATCCTCTATTTATTTCTTTAATACACCGGAGGCCATATAGCGGAGGATTGCTGGGGTATTGAGATTTCAAATTTAGGCTCTCCTGGTGACTTATTTGGGGATTCCCATTGTGGTGGGTAGGTAGCCAAGACTATTTTGGCAGAATGTCCTAGATAGACTTAGGCAAAAGGTTAATCATTGGACACACAGATGGCTCTCTACTACTGGGAAGGTTACACTCTTGCAATCGATAATCCAGGCTCTTCCTACCTACCACTGCATGGTTCAGGTTGCCCCTATGTATTTTCTTAAGGAGTTTAACGCCCTATCTTGCCAATTATTTTGGAATGGTAATCTATAAAACACTAGATGGAGCCTTATTAACTAGGATACTATCTAAAGGCCAAAGAAGGACAAAGGTCTGGGATTGTGCTCGGCTATCCTGGCCAGCCAAGCTCTTGCTACTAAACTTTATTAGAAGTGGTGCTCTAATCCATCTCAACTTTGGGCCCACATCTTGTCCTTCAAATATTTTCCTCTTGAAAGGGGAGGGTCTATGGTTTGGCATACTCTCAAACTGGTAGTGCATTTAGTGAAGAGTAGCCTCTTTTAGATTGCAAAAGTGGAGAGGACACCCTCTTTTGGGAGGACTCCTAGGATGGATCACCCCCGCTCTTATCCTCTCATCTGCATTTGCAACCTCTGTGTGATGCCTTTAAAGAAGTTGGCTGGACTACTATTGCCCATTATAAAGAAGAGTATAATTTAGGAGAGACTACTAGTTTTAGATGGAAAAATGCTTTAGATTGGCCGTCGGGTGGTACTAGGGAAGAACGGCTAGAATTAGCTCAGATTCTTGTTACAAGAGGCTACAGCACCCTACAAGGTCATGATGTTCTTGCGTGGGGAGGTGACTCTATAGGGAAATACTCAATTTTTGCTAGATATCTTGTCCTAACTAAGAAAATGTTGGGAAATGCAAACTTCTTATGGGGAAGCAAAATCTGGACCTCTTTTACTTGGCCCAAATGCAACTTCTTTTTATGGAGGCTAGTGTATAACAGGTGTCTTACCTAGGATAACCTATGCAAATGTGGGTTTCAGGGTCCATCCAAATGTGTCTTATGTTGTAGCAATGAGGAGATAGGGGCACACCTCTTCTTCCAATGTCCTTTTGCTAAGCAAATTTGGCATTTGTGATGGAGCATGTGGAACCGTCCTTGCTGGCATGCATCTTTGCTCTCAAATTTTTGGAGCCGATTGAATCATTCTTCTTCTAAAGCACTGACTCTATAAACTGCCTAGTCAGCTGGACCTTCATTCATTCTCTGTAACATTTGGCTCGAAAGGAATAGAAGGATTTTTAGGGATACTCAAATGGAGCTTTACACCCTCTAGGAGAGAATTCAAAATTCACTGCAAGAGACTCTCTTGGCAAAAGGAAGTCAAGCTGTTAACTTGAGCTTGGAAGATGTTGGCATTTAATCCAGCATCTCAGCTGCACCTTTGAATCCACCCAGCTGCGTGCCTCCCATTTTCCTTATGAAAAGAGCCAGGCAGCAAATGCACGTGGTTAGTAGAATGGGTCGCTGGACTCCACCCCTGGCTGGAACAATCAGACTCAATACCGATGGATCCTCTAGGGGAAATCTGGGGAATGCAGGAATTAGAGGGGTGGGGCATGACAACTCTAGTGATATCCAATTTATTTTTTCCATTTACAAGGGTTGGTTTACTAATAATCTCATGGAAGTGATGGCTATCCTGCAGGCAGTGCAACAATGCTGCAAATAGGGCTAGAATAGAATTATTTGTGAGTCAGATTCTCAGATTGTGATTAATTTGTTAAATAATCAAAATTTTGATAGTGTTGACTAGCAGTTGGTGGCGATTGTGCAACATACTCTTCGCTTATGTACTTCTTTGGATTCTATGATTTTCAAGCATATTCCCCAGGAATGGAATGGGGTTGCTGACTGTCTTGCCAAATGGGCCTCTGAGCAGGGGCCCCAGTGGAAAGTTTTGGATTATAGAATGTTGCCTGTGGAATTCTCTCAAAAGCTTGGTCAGCTTGTTGACTAGGATAAAGTGATGTAATCTTTTATTTCGGTTTCTTCTGAATAAATTTTTTTACCTCTTTTAGTTAAAAATATGTAAATGATGTGTGAATATTGTTTATATCACATGTCATTGATCTATTATATTTTATGCATTTTTTATATTTTTTTTAATTAATTTAGTTTTTTCATGCATGCACATATATGCATAACTAAATATTTTCACTAAAATTTGAAATGAGTTTTGTGTAATTATGTGAAATAATTCATTATTTATTTTATATTTATTTTCTTATTTTTTATATATGTGAATTCATTTATTACGTAACTATACACAATCTCATAAAAAATTAAGATACATCATACATATATTAGTATTTATTTTATAAGATATAAATAGTTATCAAAGTCACATTTAAGATACATTTACATATATAAAATAATATTTCTTTCACAAAATTGTCACTGATGTATTATATGCATATACATTTCAATTTTTTATTGCTTTAAGTTTTTTCATTAATACACATATTCATAGTTCAAATAAATAAATATTGACAAAATAATTATAAATTGACAAAATTATATGTAATTAATATTTAAGCAATGTCATTCTATAAAAAATATCTTGAACATATAAAATTTCATCTTTGACACCATTTTAATGAATTGAGGTATTTTGCAACATTTTGAATTTAACAATAAATGCTAGTAAATATAATATGTTTTTTTCTCTTTTAGTAATCATTTTCAATTTATGTGGATTTTCCTAAGTACATCTCAATATAATTTAATTTAGACATTAGTAAGAATAAGTAAAATGGCTTAATCAGAATATTGGAATGTAAAGAATTTATATCAATGTAAATTTCACAAAGTTTATTTATTTTATCAAAAAATCAAATGAATAATATTTACATACAAATTTTAATATTTTTCAAATATTTCACATGAAAAAAATATAATATATCGCTTCCAAAAATTAAAGGAAGGCCATAAAATAAATGTAATAATTTTTTAAATCACATTTTAAAACATAATATAATATAATAGAACCATATAATTAATATTAATTCTTGCTACTACCACATTTGAATTTTAAAAGAATTTGAAACCCTTAAAAAAACCCACAACATACTTTTGTTAACACTAAAACAAAAAAGTGTTTAGATATTTGGTGTCATACTTCATTTAATGGTTAATAACTAATCTCTAAATTTTATTTTATTATTGAAAATTATTTTTATATCATATATACATTGTATATGAAAAACCTAAAACGCATTTTATTAATACAAGACAATATAACAGTTTGTATGATAATTTAGGAAAATCTCGCACCTTATAAGCACTAATTCAAATTCAAATTTTTGTTTCTAATGTAATTTAGATAGAGAATATATAAAAAATGCTTGACACAAGAAATTTATTTAAATTTCAATTTCTCAAAAAAAATTCATGAAATCAAACCAGCTTCAATGGAAAAATGGTTATAAAGAATAACCTTCTTTATTTCATAAAGTTATGCAAATAACAAAAAGTGCTATTTTTCTCCTATCATCACATGTAACTTAGGTTCCAAGTGATTGGTAAATATTAAACTGTTTTATGTTAACCCATAAATAATCATTTTTAGTAAACAAAAAAGTTGACACTATTTGATGCCATGGTGAACTTGCACATTCCAATGTGCCTCTGTGGAACCAAGTCTTATGCTTGCGTGGAGTGTAATTTTCATATTTTTGGTGACAAATAATACAATGGCAAATATAACCATGAAAATATCATTAAAAATATGTTAGCTAATACATTAGTGTGTGGCTTGAGCAATGTACTACTGCTCATTCTTTGAAATGACTTTCATAGGGTACATGCATAAATAAATATTTTTATAATTCTTAAGTAAAGAGATACCAATATTAGACAAACATTTAAATAATATATGAATTTTATTTTTTTACATGTTTTTAGTGTCGACATAGTTTTAAAACATGCAGTGTCATCATGGGCAGGACATGACACCCCATACTTCCCTAACTATATGGAAAAAATGTACAATGAGAGCACATAGAGGCCTTTCCTCCATTAATTAATATTATAAATTACACCAACTTAAATAATATATATAATTTTATTTTTCAATTATGTCTTCTATAAATTATCTTTCCATTTTATGAGTTACAAGTGCATGCAAAGTATGAAGGCTTATTACTTAATTTTAGGGTGATTATAAGAACTTTGCATGGGGAACCCCATGTGGTTTGAGAGACGGAATAAAAAAATATTTCTAAAGGATAACTAATATAAAATTATCAAAAATAATATATTTCTATATTTTGGGAGACCACTGATTGATTTCTTAGACAATGTAGTGAGGGAATGTTTCTTATACATGTTATACATTTATAACTTTATAACTACACAACATATATATATATATATATATATATATATATATATATATATATATGTATATATATATATATGTATATATATATATATATGTATATATATATATATATATAATTTTTATTTATGATAAATAAATATGTAGAGAGATAGTAGACCTAATACATTGTATAAGACATTATTTTTTCTTTGTATCTTTCACCTTTTGTAATGTTTATGTGTTATCTATTCTTAGTGATTTAAAATCATTTATGCATGTTCACCATGATCTACTATGAGTGCTATTAAATAATTTATTCCTATTTAACACAAATATTATGTTTGTTTGTTTTTTTTCATTTTTGGTCATGTCTTATGATTTTATAAACATATAATAATATTATATTCTTACAACTCACATCAATTTATATTTAAGATGGATGATTTTTTCTCACATGTTATTAGTATGTTAGGAAATAGATTATTAATTATATTGAAATAATAATCCTTATAAATATTTGACTTGAGTGAAACTAAAATAGATATTGCTATTAGGGAGACACTCTAGTGAAAAAGAGCACAAATAATAGCATAATGGGAGAGTTTTCAAAAAAAAAAATCAAGACAATATATCAATTGGATCCAGATGATTATATTCAATTTTGGCGACTAGGCTATACATATGTGTACCATGGTAATTTGTTATACATATTATTCTACTGAATATAACATTGTAAGTTATTATAAACTAGTATATGAAAATAAAAATGGTGGTCCAATGGATAAATAGTGTGTGCATAGAAATTGTTTTTAGATCACGAAAGCATATTACTACTTTTTATTCAATACCATTTAATAATTTTAATAGTTTTTTTTATTATTATAATATATAAAGAATTGAAATACAAGAATGTTTATTAGGGAGAATAAGCTAATATGTCTTATAGGTGTGCATAAAATATTGGGAGTCATAAATTTTATTATTCTTCAAGTAAGAAGACATCTAAGGAATTCCTTTATTTATGAGAACTAGGAAATATGTTATGAATAGATTATATTTTGTATGATGGATATGTACAATGTCATTGGTATGGAATATAAATTAGTGTATTTTTAATAACTTGTCCTATTGGATATTAAGAAACCACTCTTATAAAATAAGGTATCCTTTCAAAATGTTTCTTAACTAACCCCTATACTCACTTTCATTAATACAACTAAAGTGTATTAAGTAATAAATACACAAAAAAAAATTAGCATGTTCAATAACACATTTGATTATAATAAAATTCAATAATTCATTCCAATTTCATTTAATGTAAACTTAATTACATGGTTTCATATCATTTTACAAAATTAGAATACATAAATCATTTATAATGAGTGACTAAGTAAAAATATTTTAACATTACTAATTTACTGAAAAAAGTATAGCTACATTGTCATATTCAATATAAACTAAGAAAATAAAACCATTAATGCTTCTCTCCATTAATGTTTTTCTATCTTATGTCTAGATCTAAATTTATCTCTTGAATAAATCATAATCATGGTAAATAAGTTTACTTCAATAGTAAATATTTTAATGTAAAGTATAAGCTAGATCTACTCTCATACTCATATCAAAATAATAACTTTAAATGATAAAAAAATAAATATTTTATTCCCTTTATAGTAAATTTTAATATTGGTATAAACACAATCTCATAAAGCTCTGATAAACACCAATATGATATTATTATTATTGGAAACCAATCTAAAATATTTATAGATATTGAATAATTGTTTATAAGTGAATTAAAATTCTAGATAAAGTCCACAATGAGTGTTAAAATCACTTTAAAAAGAGTAACTAGAATGAACTATACCAAACTAGCAAAATACAACTAGGCCACTCGAAAACTAAACTATAGTGGACTATAACTAACTAGCACACTAAACACAAGTGATTTATTGAGAAATAGATGAATTAATATACCTAAATAGACAAATAAATAGGATTATATTATTCTCCATTAATTTAGAAAAGTCTTAAGTGAACAAATGAGAGATTATTTGAATGCCTCAAATTTTTCACATGCAAGATATTTTTTGAATATATTTACATGTTATTGTCCTGTGAGGAAAAAATGGAGCTAGATATTATGTTGTTAAACATGTTCACATATTTAATAATTTTTTAATTCAATATTCTTGGTGCAATCATGAAATATTGGATTATAAAAAAGTTTAATTACACATTTATTGTCATACTTAAGAATGATAGGATGCTCCAATAGAACACCCAAACTGTCAAGTATGTGACATAATCATACGGCTTTGCATTTAGCTCTTATTGCATCATGATATCATAATTTATTAGAAGAACATGAAACAAAATTTTGTTTCTTTCTTCCCCATTATATTGGACCAGAACCCAAAGAGAATACATACCCAAATGCAGATTTACTATCATCTAGATTTCCAGCATGGTTTTAATCCATGTATCCTATCAATAAAAATTGGTCATTCTTATTGTACTCTAGGTTCAAGTCATATATATATATATATATATATATATATATATATATATATATATATATATATATATATGAGAATCCACATTGTTAATTTCTAGTGACTTTATTTTGTATCTTACATGAATCTTGGGAGAAAGCTCACTGCATAGTTGATTTTTATCCTAGTATATGTCAAATAAATGATACTCCTGATGATTTATCGATAGATAGGTGTATTTAATCTAGGTGATGGATCTGATTGAGATAATTTAAGCCTTGTATCCATAGGTGCATCAATAGGTTTATAGTCCATCATGTTGAATTTCACAAGCATTATATTGTAGTAATTATTTTGACTCATAAAAAGCTAATTTTATTATTGACATACTTCTAATCCAAGATAATAATTGAGTATCCTAAGATTTATCATGTCAAATGATTTTTTTAGTTTTGTTTTTGTTGCATCAATCATACTCACCAAACTTCTAGTGATTACTAGATCATCGACATAGACTATAATAATCACAGTCCCCACTTATTATTTAGGTAGAGATTGGGATAATAATGATTCCTCTTAAATATGCATTAAATGAAATGCTCGTTAATTTTGATGTACCATTTTTAGGGTGCTAGTTTGAAATCATACAATGGTTTTATGAGTATACACACTTTTATTTCCTAATTTGGTCTAATAAAACCTTCTAGTTGAGTCATGTAGACTTCTTATTTAAGATTACCATTGAGAAAGGAACTTTTTACATCTATTTGGTGGAATTTACATCAAAAATATGCAACCTAAGCTAATATCATTTATATAGTCTTGATCTTATTTGTGGAAGAAAATGTCTCCTCATAATTAATGAATTCATTTTGAGAATACCCCTTTGATATGATCCTTTCCTTGTGCTTGTCAAGGTTTCCATTTTCTTTGTACTTGGTCTTGAAAACCCATTTGCATCCAAATGGATTTTTTCCTAGTGGAAGATATACAAGCTACCATATATTGTTCTTAATTAGGGACTGGTATTTAACCTCCATGGATTATTTCCAAGGTATTCAATCAAGAGCTTTTTTAACCTTTTTGGGCTCATTTGATTCAAAAAATATACTCATTATAGTTATATTTACCATTTATCAAGATTTGATGTAAGTTATTTTTTTTAGAGTTGTCACTGATGTCATGGAGGTGTCCTGGTGAGTGGATGAAGTGCTTTGATAGCCTAAGTAACAATGATAAAGTGTGCAATATGTTTGTCCTAGTGTACTTAAAGGAGGCTTGGTTGATCTTTAGTTTTGGAATGATTAGAGATTTTCAAGGATGAGTATGGTGATTGCATCATGTGCAATGGGTCTTATCAATGGTCAAGGATGATTGGAGGGCTTGTGTGTATGAGTGGAATTCATCTAGTAGTCCATAGTTTTCATTTAGATAGTTTGGGTCTAGTGGCAAAAAATTTGATTAGGTAGTTTGTTGATGTCACCATTGCCACATGTGGATGAGTCAGGTGGAGTTGGTCATATGGTTGTGATCAAATTAGTCACTAGTTACCATGTACTAAATATCAGGTCATGCATCTAAGCACATTCAAAGATATGAAGGTGAAAATTTGGGCTCCCAGATAGTTTGACATTATTTTCCCATAGCCAAACTTTTATGAGGTAAGAAATAGCCAAGTAAGAATTTTGGTGATGTAATATCTCATACTTGTGGAAATTTTAGAATAAGATGATCAATGGGTTTGTTCAGTTTTAAACCTAGTTAATTTACTCTAAATTTCAAGTCATGTGCTAAAGCATGTCAAAATATATGCATGTGCAAAGTTGGCCTTCCAAGTAATTCTTGGCATTATTGGATTTGTGGTAGAAAAACTTGAGTAAGCATTTTAATGTAATTATATCTCATATGTGTTAGGGTTCTAGGAGTAGTTTGGCACATGGTTAGATTCTTTTATATGAGGAGATTATACGGTCTAAATTTGAGATCATATGAGTGAGTGAGGTAAAAGTTATTGAGCTTCAAATTTGGCTTCTTAGAAAAATTGGAATTGTCCCTATACTTAGTCAATTTTGTAATAGTCAAAGTTTAGGACCAAGTGGATATCAAATGGTTCATGGGCGATCCTTCAAATTAAACTAACAACATGTGTCAAGTTAAAGAGGTCAAAGTGATATTTGTGAAAATTTTGAGCAAAGGTAAAGGATAAAGATATAATGATGAGTGATTGTTCATAAAGATTAATCAAATGGTGAGCGTTATAAGGTAAAGACCTGATTGATCCAGAGAGATCAACGGTGTATGATGAGTCAATATTGTAAGATTGCATGAGATAAGGTCAACATGTTCAAGGTTTAAAATTTAGCATTGGTGCACTATGAGTTAAATTTCAAAAATTATAAATGGTGTGATATTTATTACTAAATTAGTGAGAATAAGAGGTGTGAGCATAGTGTTCGATATTTAACTGTGACCATTTGTATTTGAATATTTGAATTTAACAAAGGGAAAAACTAGTCTATGGTTTTTGGACCTTATCTTTTGATCTAGGATGAATTTTCTCATGGTATTAAAATAAAAATGGTATAGAACTCCAAGTTTCATCTGGAAATATAAATTTTAAGGTTTGAATAAATGTACATATAAATATATTGAGTTTTAAAGTTGATAGTGTGTTTGATTATGTTTTGTAAGTAACCTGAGAAGGATATTTGAGCTCATTTTGATGGTATTTTGATATTTCATGATTAATTATCTATTTGGGAGTGTTGTAAACTCCATGAGGATTATCTATGTGCATTATGAAGGATTGACCAATAGTATGCAATATTAATAAAGGCTTATAAGGTGACTATGTGTTCATTCATAATGATTGTGTGTATAGAGAGTTGTTTGAGTAAATTATGCTTAAGTAAGAGGGTACTATGATGGTTGTTAGAAATTAAGGAGGACCTATAGACCATGTGTCATGGGTTCATGAGTTTTAAAAGTGTTCTTATGTTCTTATTTTTCTTGGATAAGTGTCAAAGAGCTTAATGGGTATTCATAGGACCTAAAAGTGACTTAGGCCTATTTGAAAGTGGATTGTGCTTAAGTGTGACCCATGAGAGATGCCTTAAGGGTGAAGCCATGTGTTGTGTCTGATAATAAATATTGTGATATTGTTAATTAATGATTTCTCTATATATAGTGAAACCAAATGTGTTGGTTTATAGACTTGGATGTAAGCTTTTAGAGAAGGCTTATGTGAGGAGTTTGTGTTGAATCAAATAAGGATAGGTAGTGTGCCTATTGATTGAGTTAATGAATAGAATACTTTGTTGACTATTTACATGACCTATAGGTCATGTTATAAATATTAGAATAGTGATGTTATAATTTGAGGATATGTGAAGAGGTTTGAGTGTGCATATGAGGACAATTTGATTTAAGAAGGATAAAGATTATGGCATGCCTATGTAAGAGGCCTACATGAGATAGAAAGGGAATTTGTGCAGAGGTTAGAGATCCATCATTAGGTGTCAAATACATTAGTACCAAGGAGGAGGTGTTCAATTCAAATGGGATTTAAAGGACTTGATCTTACTTAAGGGAAGTTTCTCTTTGTGAAATAGGTGTTTCACTAAATACCTTTGATTAGGAGGACATGATCAAGTTTTTTTGGTCTAAAGGAGTTGATCAATATCTTGTTTATAATTTATTGTAGGACAATAGTCCATGTGTTGTAGACTTGAGAGTGGGTTTTACTCCCCATGATTTTTCCCACAAGAACTATGTGTTATGTGTTTGATCTTATGTATGAATTGAATGAATGAGCTCTCTTATTAATGTTGCATGATCAAGTTGATATATGTTGATTTCTTAATAGTTTAAAAAGACTAAAATTGTAATTGAAATATCTAGACTCATTGATTCATCCCCTATTAATGATTGTACCTATAACATTATTATTCTAGGTTTAGATGTGTTTTTAACACCATCTATTTGCATATCTAATATATTTATACACCACTTTGGCATATGCTAAGTTTTGGGTTGTGGAGTTTAATTATCAGCATCATTCCCATAATTACTATCACCATGTTTTACATATTCTAAATATATCATAGGTCTATCTTATGTATTATTTATATGTGAATGTATGGATGGTGTACTTGAAGCACCTCTCTCATCTAACTCAACATCCATAATTATGTATATATTTATTATCTTTTGATCCATAAGTATGTGTCCTATTGAGTATTCATTATACCTGATAAATATTAAAGGTGTGGAATTGTTTTCCAAATTAGTTATTTTCTCATTGGGAACTAGAATATGTGTTTTGCTTTCATAAACATAAAGATGATCAATTTATGGTCTCTTTCCTAACTATATTTCATGTGGAGAAATTTTATTAATTAGAAGTTTTGGTGATTTTTTTAACAAGTATAATATTGTTTTTTATACTTCTACCTAATATGTTTTGGCCAAACCTACATCCTTGATTAAAAAATGCACCATTTTCATGATAGTGTTGTTTTGCCTCTCTACAACACCATTTTGATGTGGATTTTAGGGTGAAATCAATTGTCAAATAGTGCATGTTATTTTTAATAATTTTATAATGTAATATTGGTGAGTTCCCCCCCCCCCTCGGTCTAAGTGGATTACTTTGATTTTATGACCAGTTTGATTTTCAACAAAAGCCTTGAATGATTTGAAGGATTGAAAATATTGATCCTTTGTCTTGAGTAGATATATCCATATTTATTTAGAAGTCATAAAAAAAGAGGTGAAAACATTGTTATCCATTAGATGTTTATGTGGAGTCTTTGGGAATGGTTCCTACTGTTTCTTTAGTACAATATAACATGAGTAGAGGTATGTATTATTTTTCAAGTGTTGAAATACTCTAACCATATCATTTTAGATAAGTGAAACTAAGTATCCAAAACTCATGTGTCCATATATATATTTCCACAAGTTAGAAAAGTTTTGATCCTTTGTAATGAGTGCTAGTTTTTTATGTGGAACAAAGTCAATTTGAAATATCTTGTAAATTACTAATGCACATGCAAAAATTTGAAATTTTATTTGATTATATCTAATTAGACACTATTTATTGTCACTTTTATAGTCAAATTAAACTTGAGATTATGATCTAGAAATTAATTTGATAAGAGAATATTCTTAGTGAGTATGGGAACATACAAGACTCATGTGACAGTGAAATCATTATTTCCAAGAGGAAATTTAATATTACCAGTTACTTAGAAATGGTAATAAGTTTCATCACTTAATTAAACATGATATTTGGTGGGTGAATGTTATTAACCAATCCTTTCTCTAGTCATATATTAGGTGCCTCCTAAGTCAATATACTAGATATAGTTTGGTGAGATTGATTTTTTAATTTATTATGATAAGAAAGAGTGTATAATCAAATATAAATAGATAAAATATGAAATTATTTCATGTGAATTAGTCATTTATAAGATGTTTCAACTTGACTTACCCATAAACATGAGCTAGAGGCACTGCTTTCACTGAACACTGCTATTGAGATTAAAAGTCACATTTTTGTGTTTTTGTATTATGTATTATTTGATTATAATTTTGAATGTGTGTAAAATAAAATTTAAATGGAAATAATAAAATTAAATCCTCACCCATGTTTGGAAGCAAAAAATACACATTTATCAATTTATTTCAATGACCCAAAGGTTTTAAATAGTCTCCATCTTTGTATTTCTCCCTTTTTTTCATAAATAAAAATTTCACTATAAATGTATTCTTGTGATTTTAAATATAGACCTCATATTGGCTAAGTTTTAGCCAAAAATAAGTTCGGATAAATTTTTTATTTAAATGTTAAAAAATAGATAATTTAAATGAAAAAAATACCTATTTCAATACCACATGTTTTAATTAAGGTGGTTTTGATTAAATTTATAGTAAAGGAAAAAACTAAGAGGTGGTTTTGATGACAAACAAGCTAAATTTGGACAATAGAAGGTGATTTTAGTGCCCATATTCAAACTCTACACTTATTTGGAGTTGGATAACACATATTGTGTATTATACAACCTGATATAACCACTTGAAAGGAATTTTAGTTGATGAGAATGGTAATTTTTATAAGTTGTATTCTCCATTGACAATGTACATGAATGAATTCACCAACCATGATTTATAAAGCTACATGATTATAATTAAAGGGAGGTTTTAGGGTGAATGTGGAAATGAAATCAACAAATTCTAAAAAAAATGTTAACACCAAACAACACGTGCAACTTACACCTCAGCCTCCAATGTAGCTTCATGGAATACATGGATCATTCACCAATGATAAATCCTACTCTAAAAGAGATTAAATATGATCAATGTTATATGAAGATTTTTTTTAATAAAGAATATGTCAATGTAAATATTGGGAGAGAATGAAAATGTAATGGAATGAGAATGAACATGATCCTCCTCAATTTTACTCTCTTACTATAAACTCTTCCTCCTAAGTTCAGAGATCCATGTCTCTAATAACAAATTATATAAACACAAGATTCAAAAGCTTCGATAAACACCGAATCTAATCTTATTATTATTGGAGACCAAGTTATAATGTTTATATAATCTTTAAAAGTGAGTTAAAACTCTACGTCAGGTCCAAAATAAGTGGAAAAAATCACTCAAAAGATAGTGATAGATGAAATATAATAAACTACCCAAATATAACTAGATCACTCAGCAACTATACTAAGGTGAACTAAAACTAACTAGCACACACAAAAAAGTGATTTATTGAGAAAATTGATGAATTAATATACCTAATTAGATAAATAAATATAATCATATCAAATATTAGTTTATAATTACATATAAATGATTTCATATTTTAATAGTAATAGAAAATATTGCATTCTTCTACTCATGACAACCAACAAGTTTTAAAAAATAAATCCAAATGAACATTGAAGATTGTCACTGCTATTAAAATATTATGAAAGAAGAGGGAGATAATATTTTAAGGATTTAACTCCAACCAAAGATCCTTTTGGATGCCCTCATCAGATCTCATTTATGAGAGTGACCCTACCCTTCACAATAAAGGTATATGTGAAACCATTATCAATATATGGAATAATGTGTATATAAACTGTACTATAGCTAGTTCCATATGCATAAATAAAGTATTTTTAGTGAACCAAAATAGAAAATAAAACATTCCTAATACATAATATTAAAAAATTCCCCCTATTAAGACAAGTTTCAATCTTTTCTGACAACTAACTTGAATCTCTGAAAGATTATAATCTTTCTAAGGAATAGTAGATCACCTAAGTAGCTACAATAAATTTTAAATATTGAAAATCTCAAAAAATATCCCATTTAAAACCACTCATGGAATTATTTAATATAAAAATAATGTAATATTAAGCTCATATTTTATTTTATTATTTTTCCTAAGCCAATTTGAACAATTGAATTTAAAATCTTGTAATTTTTTACTCTAGTTAAAGTAAAGCACAACAACAAAGATCTTATGCCATTGGATTTTCCTTTGTCTAATTACTTGGGTTAAAAAAAATTATATGAGTTATTTAATCATTAAAATACCCCTCATTTCATTTTTTTAATAGATCCATTCAATCAATACATTCATAACTAATAATTTATGATTTAAGCTTAAAATTTGTGTAGGGTGGGACCCCCAAAATATTAAACATACAAAGGAGACATGTGTCAAACATTAATTTCAAGATAAGGTTATATAAAGGTAAGTTGCATATATCTCACACCATTTATACTTGTGGATCAAGCTCATGATTATAATCTCCATCCATTCAATCTAAAATCTATTAAAATTTCAAACTTTCTACAATTATTCAAAGCAATAATATTTAAAAGAATTATAATAGAACCCTTTAGATATTTGATTGATAATTGATCTAAGATATGTGCCTCACTGAATAAAAATGATGACACTAAATTTATAAACTATATCAAGCCATTAGATCAACCTTCCAGTGTTGATGTCAAACCATCTGATCAAAGACAAAATAAATGAAGGAAATACATAGAGTTGTTTAAATAAAATTATCTCTTGCTATAATTATCCAATTTGTTCATTATACAACCTAATGGAAAGCTATTAATTACAAATTTAAAATTGAAATCTATTTTTAGCATTGGAATTAATATTTTTCATCTAGTAAATTGGTAAAGATTCTTGGAGCTTCATTCCCTATGGAGAATACTTAAAAGCTTCATGAAATTAGATAAGATTGTTTAGTGGATAAGGTACATGTAGAACACTAGCTATAGTTCAATAAAATTAAAAAAAATCCATTGAGATACCCCATTTTATTTAATTAATTAGGATAGATAAATAAGATTATAGTTCAAAATGATAACATGAGCTATTATAGTCAATCCAGTCTGGAATATAAGAGAAGTTGATCCCAAAAAAAGTAATACCATGTTGATAAAGTATAAAGGATTGCTATGAATAGATTCAGTCTAAGAGATATTGATCCATATACTAAGGCATAATTAAACTATTGTAAAATGAGGCATGCAATCCCTCTACTATTGTACTCTTAAGCAAAGAGTGTTTAGTTCCTTCTTTATTTTATCATTATAACTTGTATAAGATTATTTTTCAGAAGTGGAGTTCATTCTTAGTAATCTAATTCCACTTCATGATATACTATATAACCTATGCTCTATTATATTACTTGTAAGATTACTTTAAATCTTGTTATTGAATTGTAATGCATCTATGCATATTTAATGCAATTGATAGAAGCTTATTTGGCTCTTGTTTATTTTCCCTCTAAATTTTTGTCTCACTTCTACAATTCTACTCTAATATTTGAATTATATCTTGCATCATACACTTGATTTACTTATATTGTGCTCAATTTTATTAGTACATGGTGATAGTTATGTGTTCAAAAATATAGTAAATCAATTCATTTATTATTTTGGTGTATCACCACCTTTTTTATTTTATGTATTTTTCTATTATTTTCCTTATTGTGCTTGATTTTTATGTATTATTAGTTTAGATATATTAGTATTAAGATAAGAAATAAAATTTGATGGATTTAAAATATCTATTTCAAGATCATTCCCCCACTAGAAAGAGTTCCCATGTTGTGACTATTTTATAGGTATAAAAAATAAGACATAATAGATGAGATCAACAATTTTTGGCATGTCCCAAATAGATGCCTAATTTGTCAAAATGTGGAAGATTCCACTCAACGCCTATTTTTAGAATGTCCACTCAGTTTGTCATTATTCAACAGGCTTCTCAGTTGCCTCAACATGACTTGGGTTAAACCCAAAAACATCTTGGACCTCATCATACAATGGATCATTCCTTCTTTGTCTTTCCTTTTTACCTCACCCTCCCTCACTGGTTTTGGTGCATTTAGAAACTTCATAATGACTACTTATTCTAAAATAAAAGGTATCAGTTCAAGAGCATCTTCCCCTTGCTCTATCAATCTATTTCCAAATATTGGAAGGCTTTCCCTCCCAAATATAATGAGCTCACCCCCCTTTTGACCTGACTCATTCTTAATAACTGGAACTTACAACAAGTTAATAGTTCTTCCACAAAAGACATATTTCAAAAAAAACCAAATGGAAGTCCCCCTTGAGGGGTGGGTAAAATTATATTTTGATGGGGCCTATAAAGGTAACCCAAGCCCTACAAGTGAATCAAGAATCATAAGAAATTCTAAAGAGGAGATACGGGTGGCTTACATGAGTCCTATGGGCAAGCAAACAAACCATCTAGCTGAAGCCAAAGTAGCTTTCTAGGGTATTCATCGAGTGTAGAGTCTCAACTAGAGGAAAATCATAATAGAGCAAGATTCCTCAACATCTTAAATACATTAGAAGGAAAAATGATCCCCTCACACACTATCAAGAATCTCATTGATGATGTGAAGCACACCTTACAAAACATACTACAAGTCCAACTTACCCACACCTATAGGGAAGGCAATGGGGTGGAAAAACTCCTAGCCAGCTCTGGTGTGGATCTCCAACATTTAACTAACTATTATGATGAAAGTAGAATCCCCTCAAATGCATATAGTGTCATTAACATGGAAGGTACATATGCAACTTAAAATCATTATCTCCTCACATGTGTAGCCTCACAACTCAATGGGATTAGTCATGATCCTGTAGATCTACATTCATTTTGAGGTAAGGGGATGTAATTATGGTAATGTTGCTTTGGTGGGCATTCCACCTTTTTCAATCCCTAGTTGTTTAGATCGTGTCTACAATTATAGACTTGCTCACTCCATTTTTTCACTTCATAAAACTATGGGTATAGAACTAAATTCTTATAAAGAGGTTCAAGAAAAGAAGAAGGTCTGGAGAAAACTTAAGAAGGGAGGGCTTACAAAGTTTTTGGAGTGCATTAACAAGCATAATACCATGGTGGTTCAATATTTCATCACTGTATGGAAAAAAAGGAAGGACACCATGTAGGGTATTTCCATAAATGTATCCAAAGAGTTTATTGGTGATGCCATGGGTATGTCCTACATCAGTGCTAAAGAATTTAAAGCCCAGTCCAAGAAATAGGAATCCCTACAGTGTTTTTTTTGAACCAAAAACTTTGTGTAAACTAAGAAGGGATTTTATCATGTCGACCTGTCTTGATACTAGCCCAATGTTTACATTCAAGTCATGAGATACATGAATCTAGAAGGAAGTACACCTTAATTTTCTCATGCCATTTCTTGTTACTTAATCATTTCATCAGTTTTAAAATTAACCTCCCCTATTTCCTTCTCAAGTCTTTGGAAATCACTATCCTACTCCATCAAGTTAATGAAACTAACCCCATACTCCATTAAGGTCTTATCCTTATTATTTTAAAACATGGCTAGACCCTTCTAGGTTAGAAGTTTCCCCTGGGAGGATCTTCCTCTGGGGAGGACTCCCTAAAGGAGGATCCTAAAAAGGGATCCCACCCTCCCCCTGAACATTCTCCCCAAAATAGTTTATCCAAATCCCCACCTGATGACCTACCACTTAAGCCATTATTCATTCCTAAGCCCAAACCCATTAAAATTAGGACTCCCACCACCATAGACTAGAAGGGTAAGGCCATTGTAATAGAGGAATTTGAGAAAAAAAATAAATGCTATAAAATTTCAATGCAAAGGCTCAATAGGCAAGATTTGGCTTGGAAAAGTTAATATAGGATTTGAATGAGATCTACTAGGTGGTAGAGGCCACTATTTAGTCTTTTATGCATTCTACCCAGCCCTATCCCCAATCCCCTACTTTCAAGTCCCCCAAGGTCCTAAAATCCCTCCTTGGGTTCCCCCAGGGGGGTCCCGCCAAAATAAAACCCCCTTATAGGTGAAAGATAGGAAGTTTCATAGGATTATTTTTCTCAAGGAACCCACTGAAGGCCCTAAAAATTTCACCCAAGCCAAGGTTTCAAAATAAAAACCCAACATTCTAGTAAAGGATATTTCTTCTACTAAAGACACCTAGGAGGGTCCCTCTACATAATCTAGTTTCCTCTATTTTTGGTTTTGTTTCACTATAGTATATAGTTTTTCTTTTTTCTTTTTGGTTGTGAATGACCTATTTAAACTTTTTTTATCTCACTCTTATGGTTCTAGATCCCTGTAAAACCTGTGTTTACCTTATCAAATAAAAAAATAATTGTTGGCATGCCTAGTGGGATAAGAAGTAAAAGTTTTTGATTTTCTAAAATATGAGAGAATATTCAAAAAATTATCTAAAAATTTGGAGAGAATATTATATTAAATCTCCTTGAAAATCATTCTATTCAATCACTTAGTGAGTTTATTGCTAAAAAACCATTCACTTTCAAATAAGAAATGAACCTTGCCTTCACAGTACTTTTTTAGGTATATATCAATGAAATATTCTTATCAAAACTCCTTATTGTTGTAATGAAATCAATAGATAATGACACATTGAATATATTTTCAATTTTTTTTTAAATTATGAAGGATTACTATTTATATAAAAATGGAATCTCATTCTTAAATCAACAATTAAATTCCTTCCTATATTTATCAAATGTGTGTATAACATAATATTAAGATAAGGATGTGGCACTTATATTACTTGATTCATTATTATAAGGAAATTTTTTGGAATGGTTTATAGGATTGTCAACTTAGTCAACATAAACTTAGGTTTATCTTTGTGATTTAAAACTACATCATCAATATAGGTAAATTATTGAATATGATGGCAATTTGGGAGCTTAATTATTAATGTTATAATTATTTTATTTGGTTATTTATGTGTTTAAAAATGTTATTTAATTCATTTATGTCTTATATTAGTTTTTTTTGGTAATTTTTAGACACTTTATATATACAAGTAAAATAATACATATCTATAACTTATCCTAATCAGTAATATCCAAGGTCAAAGAAGGTAATCAACAATCTACTAGTAATACTTTTGTTATATTCAGGTCATGACCAATTATGGATCTACTAAACCTAACTAAGGGATCTCTTAATACATAATACCGAAGGAGAGGTTTCCAAGGAATCTAGTCAAATGACATTATGCAATAACCCTATCTAGGTCCTATAATGTAATGAAAGAAAACAACCTAATATACTAAGTGAACATATAAGCTAATCTAGTAAATGAACATACAATCTAGTCTAGGGCTCACCAAATCTTGTGGCATAAAGGGGAAAAAATAAACAAGTAAAG
The DNA here is from genome assembly GCA_037957365.1 of Torreya grandis. Lineage (NCBI taxonomy): Eukaryota > Viridiplantae > Streptophyta > Pinopsida > Cupressales > Taxaceae > Torreya > Torreya grandis. Next base: position 942,780 of record JARHVA010005938.1, read on the forward strand.
ATAATTCTATTCAAGATAATATAGAAGTTATGGTAAATAGATTTGTTAGGCCTAGAACTAGGTCAATTATACTGATGGAGTTCCATAATAGGCACTAAATTCCTAACAAGATTGACCGATCTCATGTAGTCATAAAAAGAATAAAAGGGGTACAAACTTAATTAGGTGTTATTTTAGAAGGTGAATTACTTAGGGGAGTGTATAAGTGGGTTTTAATTTCTTATGGATTTAGATAAAAGTATCTTATGGTGGTTTTAATTAATGATATATGGATCAACAATCTTGTGAAGCACTAAAGGTCTACCAACCCCTTAATTGGTGCACCCTTTAAGGTGTGCATTTAGAGAGAACAAGACTTGACAGGTTCCTACAAGATAGAAAGCATCATTAAATGGTAAAGTTAAAAAATATTATTCATATACATATGCCCCACTCAAAAATCATCATGTGTCACACAATTGTAACATGGGATGGTGCTTTGGGAAAAGAAGATAACAATGCATAACACTAGCCTAATAAATTGTATTAAATAGTGCAAAATAATTGAAAGAAAAGAATTAAAAAATGCATACCTTCACTTACTTTTTATATATATAATAAAATTTGATTGAGAAGAATGAAGATGCATCTAATATACATAACATTAGGTGGACTTAAAAAATAAGATAAAATTTGATTTGGTTTCAAAAATATGAGTTTAGTATAGAAAAAATCTCTACATTCTTAAGATTCTAGAACTTTTTGTGCTTTGGAAAAATAGCTTGTAGAAACATAGTTATGAGAAAAACACATAATGTTTTGATAAATAATTGGTAATTAAAGAATTTGTAAATTTTAAATATAAATAGTATATTTAACTACTCATTTACAAATTTACTATTTTGAGAAACTAGAGCTCTATGTGACCTAGAAGAGTGATTTGAGAGACCATGGCATGGAGGTGAGGACCATGAGGTAGAGGATGCATAGTATCTACTACATCTTGATTTTTATTTTATATTTATTTTAGTTGTAAAAAGAGTTACATTTAAAAAAATAGGTATCAAGGGAAATCCATGCAATAAAATTTACCCGACAAAATTTTAGGCTAGAGTGGGAATTAAGACATATAATGGGTAAGGGGTGAAAACGGTCATTAATGCATAAGGAATTAATTATAAATATGTGAAAAATCATTGACATAATTTAACATGATTGTTTATGTTGATGTAATTAAAAATTAATAGGTTAATGATAGTGGCTGATTACATAAAAATAAGTCAGTCTAGTTAGTCAAGAGCTAGCTGACTATGCATATAGGTCAGTCTAGTTGGTCAATTATGTGGGTTAATTGGTGAATAAATTATATAAAATTATTTCATGAGGGAAGATGACTATGGGACCTATTATTTTTATTATTATCTATATTTATAAAAGGTTTCATATGTATCATCCTATGAGATTGCCCCATGTGATAAATGATAATTTAACTTGTATTTTGAGATGGTGATAGGATCATGTGTTATAGGTTATACCTCATACCCCAACATTGTATATTATGACCTAATGGGATATTATATGGCATCCAAATGCAAGTATCATTATAAATTATACATGGTGGGTAGATCCACATCTTGTTTCTCACTTACCTGATCAATTAGGGTTTTCACATCTAGTGATGCATATAGTAGTTCCTAGACATTGAGCATGACATACTAGGTAATTTATGGGTAGTGGAGGTGCAAGAATTTATATGGATGTGCCTATCATTTTCCCATGCCAATCAAGACCTTGGATAGAATGATGATGATGGCATCAGAGAGAGGTGAGCTCAGTCAATGAGGAGGTAGCATTGGTGATGAAGTAGAGATAAAAGTGTAGGAGGATGTGTATGTGGCTATTATTTCACCACAATAAAAGTTTTAGTTTCCACCATGGTATCTATGATGATGCATACAATGGTAATAAAATATTTAGGTAAAGGTATATGAGGAAGAGCTGTAGGTAGAGGTAGTTGAACATGGAGATCTTATGGCACAACCTATAGAGATTTGGTCCATAGAGTGATGGATTCATAGTAGACTATGGCTTGCTCATATTCTCTATCTTGGTTTTGTACCACCCCAAATTCATGATCCTTTAGAGGTACTTGAAAATCAATCTAATGGAGAGACTATTGCTGGTGAGTTATTTATGTTTTAATATGTAGTTAATGTTTATTATGTTATGATTAGCTAGATGTGTGTGTGTGTGTGTGTGTGTGTGTGTGTGTGTGTGTGTGTGTGTGTGTGTGTGTGTGTGTGTGTGTGTGTGTGTGTGTGTGTGTGTGTGTGTGTGTGTGTGTGTGTGTGTGTGTGTGTGTGTGTGTGTGTGTGTGTGTGTGTGTGTGTGTTTGAGTGATATATATTGTACATTTGGTTTTTATTTTTTATATACTTTTGAAGAGTATTTTAAATGGTCTACAATAATGGAAGTATCACACCATGATATTTTGAATGATGTTTTATTGCGTCATGATACTATAATATGATTTATCTTATTTTACCCTCTACCGTAGCTTATTTTGGTTGGTTTTGATTGATTGGTGATGTAGTGCAATAGTTTTGGAGATGAGGAGATAAATCATAGCTACCATTAGAAGTGGGTGATGGAGAGTTGTGAGAAAGGCAAACATTAGATAAAGAGGGGGCCACTCATATGGATACATATATAAATTTGAGATGTGTTTAGGCCTAGGTGGCTAATATATAGGGATAGATAGAGGGAATGCATTCATAAACAAAGTCACTACAGTGCACCATTCAAAGGGGACATACTTAGGCCTTGACAATTAGTGTGTCATGTCCACTACATGGGCAGGGTGGACTACATCTGTAAATTTGTTATTGTATTATGGTTGTAGTATGTTTTTTTATTATATAAAATATTTGATTGATTGAATTATATAGATCTATATTTTTTATTATGATTCATGGATGTTATCGATGAATGTTTTTTTTAGTACGTGTTTAATTTTTTATGTTTTCTATGATAAAATGTATGATGTATTTTATATTCCTTCCTAGAACTTGTGAATAAATGCATGGTTAAAAAGAATGATGGAAAAATATATAATTTAAAATAGATTAAACCCTCTACCCTAGATTATTTTGGTTGGTTTTGATTGATCAGTGAGGTAGTGTGATAGTTGTGGAGATGAGGAGATAAATCATAGTTACCATTAGGAGTGGGTGATGGAGAGTTGTGAGAAAGGCAAACATTAGCTGAGGAGAGGGCCACTCATATGGATACATCTATAAATTTGAGATGTGTTTAGGCCTAGGTGTCCAATATATAGGGAGAGATAGATCAAATGCATTCATAGAAAAAGTCACTACAGTGCACCATTCAAAGGGGACATACTTAGGCCTTGATGAGTAGTGTGTCATGTCCATTACATGGGAAGGGTGGAATACATCCATAAATTTGTTATTGTATTATGCTTGTAGTATGTTTTTGTATTATATCAAATATTGGATCGATTGATATATATATATATATATATATATATATATATATATATATATATATATATATATATTATGATTCATGGATGTTATTGACGAATGTTTTTTTAGCACATGTTTAATTTTTTATGTATTCAATGATAAAATGTATGATGTATTTTGGATTCTTTTCAAACAAATACATGGTTAAAAATAATGATGGAAAAATATATAATGCAAAATATATTATATCTCATGGAAAAATGAAATGTAAAACACACTAAATCATGTTGGGAAGAATGTAAAATGTTTAAATTAAGGAATTTTTAAAAAAACACTAAAGCAAGTTTAAAAAATGTGTAAGATATAGGTAATGGAATGAGATAAGTATATGACAAAAAAGAAATTAAATGTAAACCACACTAAATCAAGTTGAAAGAGTGTAAAACATAAAATAAGTAATTTGTAATAAATGAAAATGTAAAACACACTAAATCAAGGTGGAAAGTGTGTAAAACATAAATGCAAGAAAATAATGGAATAAAATGTAAAACGCATTAAATCATGTTTGGAAGCATGTAAAATGTAAATAAATGGATTACAATAATGAAAATTTAAAACACACTAAATCAAATTAGGAAGCATGTGAGACATAATATAAGTGACCATAAATAACAAGTAGCATGACATGTAATTTTTTTTAAAATAACAAGTTTAAAAGAAGTATAGTTATTTTGTGACTAAATCATGGTATGAACCTTGAGTATTCTTTATGAGGAAATTGTATTCATATCCAAGGTCTTACAATGCAACTCATAACTATGAAACTAATGAGGTAAATAATGGAAAATAGAAATGGATGGTAAAAGAATATTTTTGAGGGAGGTTTGGTCCTATCCAAGGTCTTATATTACAAATCAAAAAGGAGGAACCAAAGGGGTATGATAAAATAACAAAAAATAGTCATGAAGGAAGAATATTTAGAATATTATAATGAAATAAGGAATGGAAAATTCATGACATAGTTATTTTTAATAAACCTTATTAGGTATGAGATATACTAATTAAATATGTAGGTGTTGAGTATTTATTGGATGCCAAGTTTAGAATATATTTGTTCACAATAAACATAAAACTTTGTATGTGAATAAGTGTCTTACGAATATCATCTCATGAAGATTATAATATAAGAAAATTAAAATGGGCCTACCTTCCCAAAATGTGTTCCATGTTCCTCAAGACCCCTTAAAAAGTCATTGATCTAGTATGAATATTGGTTATTTGCATGAGAAATTAGGTAGCACTATACATAATTTTGAGACCTATCCTAGTATACTAGCCTAACACAAACCAATGTACCTTGAATCTATCATAATGTCAACTATGGAGTTTGAGATTTGACTATAAATAAGAGATTTTCTTAATAATCACATCTTTTTGTGTGTTTGTGACTTTTGATTTTGTAGATGCATTTTTATCATTGCCTTTTGTTTTGAATGATTTGGATTTTAAATTTTTATGGATTTTTATATTCTTCCTCCATATAGATTTAGATTAACCAAACATGAGTGATAAAAGTGACAAACACAAATAATATGTAAGCTTTACTTATAGGATACTAAATACCTAAAGATTTTATCATGTTCCTAAATAATTAGGCTTTCCCATAAACAAATATGTGATCTCAAGACTAACCATATGTGTGATTAGTATGAAGGTAAAATAAGGGGGAAATGGAGATTGAATAGATGTGTATGTAGTGATACAATGAAAAGCATGCTTGTTAACTAAACATATGGTAAAGATAAGATATTAAAGGGGTGTGGATTTAGAATGATTTCACAATAACTATCTTTTTGAAATGAATGACATAAAAATCATAAGATAAATTATCTTAAATAAAAATAGGGGAAAATAAATGAAAATGAAATTAATCCATGAAATCTTTCCAAAAGATAAGTAAAACATAAGATCAATATATGCTCGTAAATCAAATTCAAAACATAAAAAACTATAATAAATAATGTGACTAAACACCATGATGTTTTCATAATTACTACTAAATTTTGTGTAAAAAACCATACATAACACCCAATACATCTTTGTGTAATTTTACTCTTAATTTAATCAAATTCTCATCAATTTTTTAGAAAGTCATGAAAAGACTTCCTTACGAAGTGTCTCTAATGAAAAAGTGGGTATTTTAGAAGAAGAATGATGCTCATGGGGTAGTTACTATGAGGGATACTAAATGCAAGGAACTAATGTTATACTATGATGAACATCCTCAAATCTATGAGCAAATTTGGGCTGCAGAGAAGGTTAAGCCTTTATCTACAACCATCTTAGAGAATGCAACTAATCCGATGAAGGCATATGTTGCAAAAAATCATGAAAGAATTGTTGTAGCACTTGAAATATATATATATATATATATATATATATATATATATATATATATATATATATATATATATATATATATATATAGTATATGGTGTGTAGTACATTGATTCAAAATATATTAAACTTCCCCATAATTAGGGATGTATTTTGGAAGTATTTTATGAGGTTGTAGGCTCTTGTCGATAGACTATGCCTAATTTAAACAATGTGTATCAGTGTACTACATAAGCTATCAGTAATGACAAATGATGGCATGTGCTATGAGAAAAAGTATGTTTAGGAGCATGCTATGAAGTCAACTATCTATAGTAGAAGTAAATCCTATATCTTGTTGTTTCTAATGTGTATGATAATTTGTCCCAATGACCAATAACTATATGGATATCATAATATAACTCATATGCCCATCATGTCAATAGAGGGTCAAGCTTAGCCAAAGGTAGGATTCCATCACCAATAAGAGGATAACTCAAAATAAAATCAATATTAGGCTGGGCCATATCAAAAGATGAGCTCAAAGTAGGTTGGCATGATTTATCCAACATCTCTAGAGGAAGTAAGCTAGAAGGGTCATGGTATATCTAGAAAATTGGAAAGGTATTGTCATAGCATGATAAAGAAGCATACTCATAAGAGGACTAGTATTAAATATTAGATTACTATGTGTGTGCTTCATCTCAGACCAATGAACATCAAAAGAAGAACTAATATCATGTACTATATAAAGAGAAGAAGTTACATGAATAGAACTTAGAGAATGTTATAAATAATACCAATATCAAAGTATTTTTGCATTTTTAGCTTGGGAAAAGTCATCTAAATAATATCCATCATTTTAATTAGGAGTGTGAAGATCAATAGCACATGTCGATGTTTTTATCGATCAAAGAAGAATGGTGAATGGAGTGTTTAGTTTGTTAGAGTAACCAAAATTTTTTCCAATGGTTTTTTATAAGACCAAAGTCATAGAAAAGGAAGTAATTATGTAATTATATGAGGAGAGAGATTAAAAGTTTTTATTTTCAAAGTAACCTCATCTAGTTCATCAGCATCTAAATATAAGAGATTAGGTGGTATGTTTCCTATTAATTTAGGGTGACCATTGTAACCTCTAGTAGAGTTGATGGGATAATTAAAGTGTTGTGATTCATGAAATTTTATGCTAGGTAAAGGTTCAAGAGTAGGTATTTTAAAAACACCTCATTATTGTAATTATTCAAAATTCCAAAGATTGGTGTCTTTTTGAATCTTGTAGATAGCATAGTTATGTGGAAACTTAACACATTGGTATGCTGATTAGGCTATTACTCTAATGAAATGTGTTTATGGTTGACTGAGCAAAATATTATAAGAAAGTGATAAATTAAATACCATGACTTTGACATGTACCATGATGGGGGGAACCATGATAGGAAGCCAAACACACCCTAAAGAAAGCAATTTTATTCTATCATATCATTAACATGTACTTTGAGTAGTTTTGAGATTACATTAAAAATATCCAAGTGTTTTAATGAAATCAATAGAGGCCACAAAATTGCCTAAACTTTCATAAATTAATGCATGTTTAACTTGGATATCTCATATTTGGATGCTAATAAATAATGGAGGATCATCTGCACAAAGTAATATCTCATAGAGAATCATTGAAGATATAGGGAATTTGAGTGAAAGAGAAGTATATAAATGTCGATAGACATTTCTCCACACTCTTTAATAATGATATCTTTAGACCCTAAAAAATTAGTTTTTTGTCCCATGTTTGGGGGATGGGGGATATTCATTTCCAATCAAAATTGCATTAGATGATTATGATCATGAGGAAAAGTTATCATCAGTTTTAGGAAATGGATTTAAGATGGGAGATGTTAAATTCATACTATAGGATCCCATTCATTGTAACCCATTAGAATTTTATCTAATAAAGGTGTATAATGTTGAAGTAAATCATTAGAGGGTATAGTATAAGTACATTGGAATTGATGTTGGTAAGGTATATTCTATTGATTTTTAGTCTATGTGGGTTTATTGATTACATATGATTATGTTGTATTATATGACATGTTTTAATCATTAGTTTCTTCTTGTGTTTGAGAGGAATAAGTAGCAATGATATAAGGTTTTAGGATTTATAAATGAGGTGTTTTATTTAAATGAGTATAATTTATATCTATAGTATGAGAGTTATTATATAACTATATAATTGGATTTGATGCTTGTGAGTTTGTTGAATTTATTAGAATTTTTTTTATTACCCTCATTCCAGATGATGGGATAGGTAAGAATTTTAAATAGTATGTATCTTTGGGAAATTATTGTATTTCAAATATGGATAGTGATTGATGTAAGAAACTAATCTCTTCATATTAGTCATATTAAAAACATTCTCATCATTAAAGTTAGGATCCATATAACTTCTGACATTATTTGTAGTGGGAGGTTGGTTAGTGTTAGTTTGATGATTAGTAAATGGATGTTTGTAAATAGATAAATGATCATTAGCTTGGTTAAGGGATTAATGTTTAGTTTTAGTTTAATGAGCCTTACATGCTACCTCATAAGCTTATTGTCATAACCATATGAGTAATTCAAGATCAAAATTAAGTCCAAGAAGATAATCCATAGGAAATTTTCTTAGTTGGTGAAAAGTTTCATGAGAATGGCCCACTCTTGCATTAAACCAATAAAACTTATGGATCATACTAGTGTTTGGTAGGTCAAGTAGGATCGATATCTCATAGTGAAGGTTGAGGAAGATATTTTTGAATCTCTAATAAGTAAATTAGTTTATGGACATCTACATTATGTACTTGAGAAAATGTAGAACTATGATTATAATTTTTATAAATTTATGATGAAAAGGAAGTCTCCATGGGATTACTTGGAGCAAAGGCTTGAATGGTTTGTATGGAATCATAGGTATCTATAACACCATCATTGGTTGCATGTCTATTTTTGGATTTTATATGCAATTGTGTCCTTGTTGGACGGTGTGAAGGATCAAATTGTCATATAAGGAAATATTGATGTTTATCTTGGTTGAGGGATTTTTATAAATATTTTAGAGAAAGATTCCTCATGATATTATAATTTTGAGGGAAGATAATTAGTGAATAAATGAAATAGATTATCATCAAACATTTTATGCTCAACTTTGTCATATAAGGTTTTCCATTATTTAATGAAAACTTGTGTTGTTTCAAATTCTAATTTTTTGCAATTGATAAAATCATCTAGGTGTTTTTAGGAAGATCATTAGTTTGGAATTCTTGAACCAATGCATTGATTGAGTCTTCAAAGATAGTGATATAATAAGTTTTAAGTTGATTATACCAATCTAGAGCATCACCTACAAAATGTTTAGCTAGTAGCTTGGTGGAAGTAGAGGTATTAAGTTTAACACAATCCTTATATAGGTTTCTAAAAGTCTTCAAATGCAAGGATTATAAGTAATAGTGGGAATTATACCACATGTCAATGTTTACACTTTGAGGGATAATATGTTCATTTTTTAATTGTTTAATAGCCTTGTTAAGAAGTGATGTTTGTGGTATAAGGTTACCATGTGATACTCTAAGGGGTATGGGAGGCATTAGGGTTTTTCATCCTCTATGGAGTATGTTGAGGGTTATTTTGGAAATTCATTAAATAATTTTACATTTACATCATTTGATTGACACTATTAGTTTGAAAAGTATCCATTTGATTTAAATTTTATGATAATAGTTTATTAGTGTTAATGGTATTTTTACTAGTGGAAGCATCATGGGATGCATTAGCATTATGCAAGTCATTGAGATTTTTAAATGAACTAATATCTTCATATGCATTAGTAGTTATATGGATTTGAGTATTAGTGTGGGTATTTTGATTAGGTTCACTAAAGGTCACACCTACCATGTTTGTAGTAATGGTTGGCATGGATGATGAATTCATGATAATATAGGGAGGAATGAGAGAGGATAAAGAAGTGGTAAAATTCATTCTAACAACTTACCTCAAATTATGTACAGAAGTTAGGTGAAGGTGAATAGAGTTCTCCAATATAAGGTCCCATTAGGAGATTATAAATGACTCTAGGATCCTTACCATGATATTGAGGTTTTTAATTCATGAATATAATCATTTAAGTCATGTATTTAAGATCACTTTCATCCTATACTATTTGTAGGAATAAAGGATTAAGAGAGGTAGAATATGGGGAAGTCCTATAATTGGTAGTTTTATTAATAACATGGATATTTCTAAGATCAAAATTATCTCTTACATGATATGGTAGATGGGTTTTAGAGAATTTATGAGGATTAGTAAGTCCCATCATGTTAGTTTGATTTTACTATGCAGCTTTGACAAATAGATGTTGCATGATGATAATTTGATCTAGACACTTACTAGGGAAATGATAATATAAAGGATAAAAAATGAACAAGATCAATTTTGTCAATCTAGTTAGACTAAAGTATGATAGAAATTTTGGAAGTAGACTAGGTTGAGTTGGTCAATCTAGTTGCAAAAGGAAGAAAATAGTGATATCTAGAAACAAACTAGATGGAGCTAATCAATCTAATTAGACAAGTAGGAAAATAAAATAGTCTATAAGGCAACTAGATCAAGATGGTTGAACTATTTATAAATGTAATATAATATAAAAATATGAAATAATATTAGGTTGAAATAGTCAAACTAGTTAGAAAGATAAGGAAATAGAATAGTCTATAAGCTAACTAGCTCAAGTTAGTCGATCTAGTTCTATAGTCTGATAGAAAATTTGTATGGTCTTAAAACTAGATGATTTAGTTATAAATACATACAAGAAATTTAATCACACATGCAAATATTTCAAGTTGTTTGAACTAGTTTAAGTACACAACATAAAACTTGTATCAACATTGGCTAACATAGTTTGTAAAACAACATGGAATGGCAAACAACAACCAACAAGAATGTAAGCTAGATGTTAACTAATTGTTTGAAAAAAAGATCATGAATTTGTACTAAAGGTTTTGATTGATAATGTAGCTTCCAAAGATATTTGTTTTTCCATTGGATATTTTTATCCCAAAGTTTTAGAGTGTTAACTATGGAAGAAGTTTCATTCCCATATCCCACTAAATCTAGTTTCAAGGGTACAATAAAATTAACTTATCAGCTCTAACTGCTAATAGATGCACCACATAATAAAATAGATAGTTGGATTCTAAAGGTTCAATTCAAAATAAAATCCTATGTTTTTTTGAAATATCATGAGGTACATGGAAATTAAAGACTATGTTTAGCATTTTACTATAGTTATGAGTATTGGGGCAATCACCTCATACCATGATATCTATAAATGATATACAATAAATGTAAATATCATATCATATATCCCTTCATGATAGTAGCTAAGTATTTTTAAAAAAATTAGTACATAATTTATAGGAAAACCAAATAAAGGTGATAATCAATTTATCAAAAATTAATTTACAATTTTTGAAATCAAATAAACAAGCATCAAATTGAAAAATAAATTGATTGTAATTACTATCAAATGTAGGATAAGTTCTTTTGCTTAAGATAGAAAGTGAAATACATATAACAAGATTGATTAGATCAATTTAGTTGAAAAAATATGATATAATGTATTTGAGTTGATTGACTCAGTCTGTTGTAAAATAGGCTAAAACAAATAAAGTTGACCAAATGGGCTTAGTTTGATGGGGAAAATAAGCACATAACTAGATTGATCTAGTCGATCGAATTGACCATGTAACTATAGTTTTACATAACTAAAAAACTAATAAAAATAGAATATAATTTTAATTTTAATTGAAAAAGTGGGAAATGAAATTCTATTAAATTTTGACAAATTTGAAATGTTAATTTTTTTAGAGTGAACCTGGTAGATAGAACAAGATCGATCAGGTTGATGTTGTATCTTTTCCTAACAATGTTAAATTATTTTTTGACTGGGTCATCTAGGGGATTTTTTTATCCCTAAACATAGAAGATAAAACTGGGTTGACATGCTTGATAAAGTTGAAAAACATGCATATAAAAAGTAGAACTAGGTTGATAGGATTTATGAAGTCTACAAAACTATGTATAGAAAGCAAAACTAGGTTGATAGGATAGATGAAGTTGAAAAACCTAGACATGGAGTATTAAACTAGATTTATAGGATCAATCTAGTTGAATATAAATTAAAAATTAAAAAAAATCAAGTGTTATATTCACGTTGAGTTCACTAAAATGTATGCAAGTGAAATAAGATAGATCTACAACTTATCCTACTCAATAATATCCAATCTCGAAGAAGGTAATCGACTAAAAATCTGCTAGCAATATTTTTTTATATCATGTTCATGAAAAATTATGGATCTAATAAACCTAAGGAATATGTTAATACATAATACCAAAGGAGAGGTTTACAAGGCCTCTATTTAAATGACATTATGAAATAACCTTAACTAGGTCTTATAATGTAATGAAAATAAACAAGCCAATCTATTAAATCAACATACAAGTTGATATAGTAAATGAACATACAATCTAATTTAGTGCTCACCAAATCTTATGGCAGAAAGGGGGAAAATAATAAACAAGAAAAGATAATTCTATTCAAGATAATATAAAATTAATCTAAGCAAAGAGATATACAATTCAATCCATTAGTTATGCAACATCTACCTATAAAATGAAGAGTTAGGAATATTTACCTTATTAGAATGAACTCATCATGTCTAAATCTCTCCATTGGATAATGGTACTTTGTAATAGGTTGTTGTGGTTTGTAAGGATCACAAGAATAGATAAGATCTAGGATACAATAATTCTCATATGCATCTAATACCTCCACAAAATAAACATTATTACTCCAAGATAAAACCCTAAGTAATGAAATCCTCAAATGATAATATAAGTAGATTTTTGAACTATAATTATGCGTAAATGAATTATCCTCTCTTATAAATGAAGTGAAGGGGGTATTTATAGCCAAATATTAACTCTAAACCCTCTTAGTAATTTCATCGATAAGGTCAGCTAGGTTGATCTTATTTGGTGAGAAATAGGTGTGTTAGGCATTGAACTAGGTCAACTAGGTTGATATATTTTTGTAACATGCATTGAATTCCCAATAAGATCAATTAGGTTGATGTAGTCTAAAAATGTATAAAAGGGGTGTTTGCTTGGTCAGGGGCTATTTTAGAAGGTAAATTACTTAGGGTATTGTATAAGTGGGTTTTAATTATTTAAGGAGTTAGATAAAAGTAGTTTGTAGTGGTTTTAGGTAATGGTATAGGCACCTAAAATCTTGTGAATCACCAAAGGTCTACCAACCCCTTTCTTAGTACACCATTTAAGGCATAAAATTAGAAAGATTAAGACTCGATGGGTTCTTATAAGAGAGAAAGTGTCAATAAATGATTAAGTTAAAAAATATTGGGTGTATACATATGCCTCACTCAAATCTCATCACATGTCACATAGTTGTAACATGGGATGGTGCTTCAATAAAATAACATAGCAACACATATCATTGGGATAATAAATTGTAGTAAATAGTGAAAAATAAATTAAAGGAAAGAATTAAAAAATGCATACCTTCACTTACCTTGTTGTCATAGGCTAGAAGTTGTGTGAGGATAATGAAGAGGCATCTAATGTATGGAATTTTAGGAAAACCTTAAAAATAAGATAAAACTCATTTTTTTTGCAAAAATATGGGTTAAGTATAGAAAAATTCTCTACATTGTCAAGATTCTAGAACTTTTTATGGTTTAGAAAAATAACTAATAGAAACATAGTTATGAGGAAAACATATATTTTTTTATTAATAATTGGTAGTTAAAGAATAAATAAATTTTAAATATAAATAGGGTTTTTAATTATTCATTTGCAAATTTATTATTTTGAGAAACCAAAACTCTGTGTGACCTATAAGAGTGATGAGAGAGACCAAGGCATGGAGGTGAGTAACACAAGGTAAGGGATGAATAGTAACTTATATTAGCATGATCCATGTATGGAATGTACTAAATTTGTAATTTTTGTTGATTTTAATTGTAAAATGAAGTAGATTTAAAATTCTAGGTGTCAGGTCAAATTTATGTAACCCAATTTTCCATAGAAAATTTTAGGGTAGAGTAGGAATTAATATGAACAATGGGTAGGGGGAAGAGGGTAATTAATGACTAAATAATTAATGATAAATATGTGAAAAATCACTACCATAACTGAATGGGAATAGCCAGGTTGATGTAGTTAAAAATTAATAAGTTAATGATAGTGGTCGATTATATAGAAATAAGCTAATTTAGTTAGTCAAGAGCTAGGTGACTATGTATAGATAGACTGATCTAGTTTAAAAATGTATAATGACCCAATCATGGACATCCTATTTGATGTAGTAATGTATTTAGGTGGCTTATGTAATTTTAATAAATGCTTGATTTAGTATAAAGTGGCTAATGCAGTAGGATTGTCTAGTTGATTGCATATGTAGTGGCTAATGTAGCTATGTTAATTGGCCAAATTTGTAGAAAATTTTTTCTTATCCAAAATAGTTAATTATGCGGTTGATGTAGTATATAATGTTGAGAAAAAGACAAAATAATTTGATGAAGTAGTTAATTTTTATGTAAATGAATGTATTTTTTATTTCTAATATCAAGGGCTAATATATTTTTGTTGTTTAATATTTTGTAGAGGTGATAGAGGCTTTGGATATTAGTAGATGTAGTGTGTCTATCATAATTATTGGATAGATTGATAGTAGATGATTGTGCATGATTGATGACATTGGGATTTAGAAGTATCACATAGATTTTCCATATTCATTTGGGTGTTGACTTAGTCACCATGTTCTTAGGGACATGGGAGTGACTAACTAACACTTTTAGGTGGGTAGTGGATGGTGATACCATTGAGGTGGGTATTAACCTAGATTATGTCCATGTGATCCTAGGACTTCCTATTGTAGGTAATCTAGTTATTTTTGATACCTTTGAGTCAAATCTAGAGAGATGAGCCTTGGCATTATGGGTGACCAACTCAAAGAGATCTTTTGAGGGGTTACAATTATGTTTGTTTGATGTTTATGTATCATCCATTCTGTATATCCATAATACTATTATTATCATTGTGATAGCTTGTGTGATCTTTCACAAGTCATATGGGGAGGCAGCACTATATGTAGTTTCGTTGTGTCATTCGATCTTAGAGTAGGGTACCATGTATGACATAGGGTTAGTTATGTGGGTGCAGTTGGTACATAATTTGTATAGAATTATTTCATGATGGACTATAAGTATGGGCCCTATTAATTTTTTGAGTAGTTGTGTTTATGATAGGTTTCCTATAAATCATCCTATAGGGTTTCCCACACAATAGATAATAGTTTAACTCATATTTTGAGATGGCAATAGGATCATGTGTTATGGGTTGTATAAGATTTCCTTTTGAAATTTTATTTTTAATAATTTTATCTCTAATTTTAACTATAGGTATTGAAAAATGAAGACTATTAAAAATATATTTTCAAGTTTGAATCTATTCAATGTGATTTTTTGTCAACAGTTCACTTACAACACAACTAGTTTGACAACTAGTAATTCTGGGATAGTTTTATTGATACACAACTTCAATTTTAGAGATAAAAAATCTGATTTTCACTCCATAAAATCATTAAAAACCTTAATTTGGTATCAAATCCATATTTAATCAATTTACATAATGTTTTTTATCCATTATTTGAAGAAATAATGGCTTCAATAAATTATTATTCCATAAATATTCCTATTTTTAAAGGTGACAACTTTGATATTTTGAGAAATGAGTTGAAAAAAAATATTATGTGGAAAGGATTTTGGAAAATGTTCTCCATGGGTATTGTAGTCATATAAAATGTCAAAATTGGTAGCTTGAGTGTGGCTTGTGACACCCAGCCCATAAGTCCCTCTTACATGCTCTCATGACCCATTTAGACACTTTTTTACTTATTTTTAGTCATCTATGGACTTCTAAAACTTGATTCTAGCCCAATCAGACTATGTTTCCCATGATAATTCCATCCCCCTAGGTCATGCACCTATACGACAATAGCACCTAACTTGGAATATAGCATCAGACCCTAGGGTGTCTGATTTTGACATTCCTATCCAATTGTATTTTTATCTCCAATCATCATTTTATTCTAGTTTCTATCCTTCATCTTGTTAGCCTAGCATGAATACATTAAACCCCATGACCAATAGATATCTATAAAATCCCATTCAAAGTTAATTTAAAAGGGGTTGGAAAATATTAAAAAACAAACAAAAATCCAAGCAAAACCACTAAAGCCAATTTCCCTATTCTCTATATATAGCCATCCAATATAGCTACAAGCATATCTAAATCCTCACATCAGTCCCTAGCGACCTCAATCACACCCAATTTATCAATTTTACATCCTCATAAAATTATTTCATAAATCACATCAAGTGGGAAAATTGCATATGGCTTGATCCCTCTTTGGAGTATTGGTATGTAGGTAGCATGCCCACACAAGGGGTATGTATTCACATTCTGTGCATCTTATAGACACTAGCCACACCTTATTTCTCAAGATTGATCAAAACATAATGAAGTCTAGGATTTAAAGACTAAATCAGCTCTATAAGGAGTTATGTAGACCTTCAATAGTTGAGATTTTATAAGTAGATTCACATAGGGACAATGAACAAAATCTATAAAACTTAGGTCTTTACAAGTAGTTTGGATAATAACAAAAGAAAAGGACTATAACACCAGACCCTAAGTTGTCTTATTTTGGCACTCTTTTCCTTTCACAAAACAAAAGTTAAATCCTAGTTTATGATACTGTCTCAATCCTACACAGCAAATTTTAGACCCTATTTTAGTCGTTTCATCCTATTTTTAGCTAAGTCTAGTTTTCTTCATATTTATTGCTATTTATAAAAGGTTAAAAATATAAATAAATTATACAAATCAATAGTTAAATTATTGCAATATTATTTACTGATTTAGTCAACATAGACCCTTAACTAAATTAGGAATAAGACTCCAATATTTCCAAAACTATTAAATCATTTGGTGAATAGTATTCAAACTTCAAACTAGATAGATAGTGATAATTATAAAACAGTCATCAAAATCTATATAGGAAAAGAGTGCCAATATTGGAATATAGTGTTAGACAACAGGGTGTCATATTTCAGTGCTCCTATCCAAATAGCAAAAAAAATCATTTTCTTTCAAACCCTAGTTATATATACTAGGTCCCTTTAAATTAGGAGTTTTTCCAATATTTTTTTATTTTTTACCTGCATATATAAATCAAAAATTCACATTAATTATTAAAATTCCATAGTAATTTTAAGAAAATTATTTTCTTTCAAACCCTAGTTTCATATACTAGGTCACTTTAAATCAAGAGTTTTACCAATATTTTTTTTATTTTTACCTGCATATTTTAATAAAAAAATAGCATTATTTTTTAAAATTCTATAGTAGTTTTTAAAATATATATATATTCTTCCAAACCTTAGTTGCATATACTAGGTCCCATTTCTTTTGAGGTGTCACCTTACATGTTTGTGAGCTTCATATCCTTTTATGCATATTCTAGTTCATTGCTTAAATTATATTTTTTTAATCTACTCTTTTATTTTTCAAGTTGTTTTCCTTATGCCATATAAGCTCTTTACATCTCTTCCTTTGAAATGAAGTGTAAGACTTAGTGTTAACCCTCTTAGATTCACCCAAATTCCTTCAACTCAACCATATACCATGGATAAACAACTAGTTTACCTTCCTACTATAGATCCTACACATCCAAATTACACCAATTTCCATGTGGATAATTTTGAAAATGAGTAGATTGAGAATAAAAATGATGATATAAACATTGATGTTCATGATCTGCCACATCAGGTTCTTGATCCACTTCCACCTATTGTGTATAATGATGTTTTCCTCAACAAAGAATTGATTCTACAAAGTTTTAGAGAAAGACTCAGGGAAAAACTTGTAGATCATACTCTTATCTTACAATCTATCATAGAAATTAAATATGCTAAGAAAGTTGAGTCTTTCATTCCTTCAGAGCAACCAATTGAAAATGCCACTCTGGGGATAATTATGTCTCAACAACCCCTATATCAGCCTAACCTTCTTATGAGGCACCACTAGTTATGACAAGTACATCTTTGTCTCCTGATGTAGTTGTCTTTATGAAAGAGATAAAATCTCTTCAATCCAAGGTGCTACATCTTGAGCAAGGTGATTCTATACCAATGCAAGCTTTGGATTTTTTTCTCTATTGCATACACAATTAGCATTCCATATTGCTTCTACACCCTTGCCACCAAGTTTTCTTCAACCCAAGCTCATTATATATGATGAAAAGGGTGATCTAGAGACACACTTGAGATATTTTCATGAAACATTCTTGGACTATGTGCCAAATAATTGGCTACTAACCAATCTATTTTCATAGAGTCTAAAGGATTATGCTTTGCAATAGTTATATAGTCTACCACATCAGTCAGTCAACACATTCAATCTTATAGTTGATATGTTCATATCTCATATAAGCATTAACATTTATGATAAAGCTTCCTATGCCCAAGTTTCATAATGGAAACAAAGGTCAAATGAGCATCTCATAGGTTATTTTATTTGATATAAGACTATCTTGGCTAAGATGACTAGCCCCATGGCTGATCAAGAGTTATAAGATCTCTTCAAATAGAGTCTTCTACTAGCTTTGCATGAATCAATAATTTTTGAAAGATTATCTTCCTTCATTGAATTATGTCATACACTAAAGGAAATGGAATTTAATTTAATCTCAATGGGCAAACTCAAGTACAAAAGTATATCAAAAAAACAAATAAGATTAATAACAAAGTCCCATATAAATTCAAAGTCAATGATAACAAAATTTAAAATTAACGTAAAGTCAATGCAGCTTTAGAGCCCCCTTAGTGAGTTATTTTATTATCACCTCCTTGGTGAGCCTTTACAAATCTACCACTTTCTCTAGTCAGAGTTTTATAATAGCTTTTATAATGTAATATCATATCTCTCCCTCTTATTCAAGAAGTTATTCAATAAAGCCTCTTCCATGGGGATATGATCAAAATGCATTTTGTGACTTTCACAAGGCACCAAGCCATACAACAAATAGATGCATCATTTTGAAACACAAGATATAGTACTTGATAGATGGAAATCTTATTGATCTTGGCACTCTAATTGAGCCTTTATAGGCAAAGCAAACACAAGACAAGGATCTAAAAATTTTCTCAAATCCTTTTCCATAACATTATAAATAGGAGACAAGGGACACATCAAGTGTTTACCATGCATATCATGCATATATACCATGATCTAATTATAGGGAACCTTCAGTTGAGTCATATCCTTTGAGTAACATGATTTGTGTGTATAATTCTAAAGATCTAGTTAGACCTTTGATCTCCTTCTCAAAGTAGCAGATAGTTAAGGATGATTCAGATTAGCATGCACTTTTTATTAAAGATTACATTCATAATCATCCTATTCATAGTGTTCTCATAGACAATGGATCCAATGTGAACATGTGCACTATGACATTACTATAAATTTGAAATATTTAAATCAGGATATTACCTCAATGGACATATTTATCATTAGATTTATTGGGCACATATAGAGTTCATTAGGTGAGATTGTACTTCCTCTATAGGTTTGTCTAACACATGTGGCCACACTATTTACTATTGTTCCTAATGTAGGAGTTTTTGATATGTAACTTGGTTGACCATGGATTCAAAAACTTTGATTGGTACCTTCTACATTTCATAGATGCATGAAATTCATTCATGCTAATCATGTTGTTACAATTGGTGGAGTTCCATATGAGTTACCAATCCCTACTTTAAAGCCATCTACTATTTTGTAATCACTAGTTTTAGTTCCACCACTAGTTTTAGTTTCTCCACTAGTTTCAATTCTTCCTCTAGTTTAGATTTAGACATAGTCAAGGACTTCATCACCATAATAGAGAGTTCATACACTTCCACAAAGGCCTCTTTTAGATCAGCCGTAGTTTTAGGACTCTAGACAATTTCTAGCTATAGTGTTCACATCTAGGGCAATCTCATTGAGGTCTCATGCCTCTACACACAAAATATATGTTTAGAGAGATTATCCTACTACCATATGGGTCTTTAAGATCCCTATAGTTACATCCATTTATCAAATTTATAGGGGGACCCCATATTTAGTTTCCACTACAAAGATTTCATAGTATTTACAACAAACACACCTTCTAGATCCATAGTCTTAGCCCTTCCATCATTCTTCATGATCATGCATGATCCCTCTCCTTGATACACGATACCATGATAGGGAGTCTCTCATGATACTCATTTTTTAGTATCATTTATTCTCAATTTTTATTTTATATAATTTCTTTTTTTTACTTGTACATAGTTTCTTAGTATTTCTTATACATAGTCTCCTAATACTTGATTATACATAACAAAATTTCAAAATACAAAAACATTCAAATAATTTAAAATCTAAAAACATTCATATAATTAAAAAAAACAAAAACATTTAAATTGTATACATTATCCATGATTTACATTTCTACTACCATGATAGACTTACATTTGTTGTTCTATGCTTATTATTTGTAAATTTATCTACACTATCATGCTTCACTTGATCTTCTTTGAGTGTGTGAAATGACATATATATCCTTAATTACTTCACTCTACCCATTTGGGGGCCATCCTACTTCTATATTTTAGACATACATTGATATATCTACCCCTTTAGGGCATCTTCTACATGACTACACCATCCAAGTTATGGCATTTTTACACCACACACTCTAGTTATCATGTTCATATAAATTACTTACTAACTTACATATATTACTTTATCAACACTCAATAGTATATATCACTTATGTATTTATTATCATATACCTAGTCTTTTACTACATGTCTTGTACACTTTTACTTCTTGCTTTGATTAGTTAGATGCGATTGTATTTCCAGTATTTACATGCTTTCCTTTTTTGCTTTGCGTAGCTAGATGTGATTACATTTCTTAGTTCCTATTTTGTCTCTTGTATGTGCCTTAGTACATTTTCCAATATCCTTTACTTCTATTATTGTGTGTGCCTTAGGACATTTTCCAATGTCCTTTGCTTGTACTCTTATATGTGATTGTGGCCCTCATGCTAACCTTTCTTGTTTTCAATTATATGTGTATGTGGCATTTAAACATGCTTTATATGTTTGATTTTTAGTTTGAGTGACATGTACCCATGTCTCTTGTTTATCCCCTTGGTCACTCTTGTATGCTTCTTAATTATTGCCTTTTGTACGTGATTGATTTTTTGCTTTTCAATTATTTGCAATGCCATGATTCACATTATGCATTCTCTTACTTTCTTGGATACCATGATGGACATCATGTTCCATCCCTCCTTGATAACTAATAACGAACCGAAATTTCAGTTATAATTCACTATATTTCACATGTTATTACATTATTATATCTATCTAGGCATACCCTTGTTGATCTAACAATCTCTCATACAAACTATGATATATCTTGAGACATCTTTTTTATTATCATTACTATATCATGTATTTTGTAGCATAACACACTTGCATGGATCTTTATTATAAGGATAGTCATTACAAGTTCATCATTCCTACCCTCAAAAGAGGGGGGAAAAACAAAGGTTTTGTCATAGAGATAAGAGCTCCTATCAATAAAAAATTAGCTTTCAAAAAACCCAGAATAGTATTTAGACTTCAAACCAAGTAAAATAGACTAGACAAATAGTGATAATTATAGAATATTCATAAAAATAAACATAGGATAAGAGAACCAATATTGGAATATAGTGTCAAATAATAGGGTGTCATATATTAGTGTCCTATCTAAACAACAAAAAAACTAGATTTTCTAGAAATAAAAAAAAAGGTTAAGTACATTTATAGTTTTGTCAGCAATAGTTTAGTTTAGAATTAGTAGTTTTAGTAAAATTTTTCTTTGAGAATATATATATAGGGGGAATCATGCATATCATGATGGATTTTGCTTCTATTTTTAGATTACGTAGTTGATATAACTTCTAGATCAAAATCCATGTTTTAGATACCAGTCATTGTGGGCAATGTACATGGCACATTTGACTTCTTTTCTTTCTAATTTTAGTACATTACCTAGGTATTATTAGTATTTTCATTCCTCATTCCATATGTAGGTGGTTGGAATCATTCCTAATTAGATTTAACATAAGCTTATTGCTTAGTTTTGAAGTGGATTTCATACAATCCTAATCTCCACCTTTTCTAAGTGGCCAAGAGTGGCCTAGTTTCTATCATATATTCAAGTATCCACACCACATTATCGTATTATAGAACATTCATAAATTTCAAGATCCATCTCATATGATACATATTTCACACTATTATAAATTCATATCTTCACTTCACAGGGCAATGATGGAGCCAAAGGACTAGCTAGACTTTGTATTCTTGAGCCACCTACTCATAGGGATTAGACACACAATCCAAACATTGATTAACATATGCATGATCACATAGCTTCACTTAGTGGGTGATGATGGAGCCAAAGAACCAAACTTTTTATTCTTGAGCCACTCTCAAGGTATTGAGCACTTAGCTTTGTTTGTGATGTTACTCTTGGTACATCATCATCTAGCATCACTCAATAACACAACAAGTTTTGTGTTGGTCCATGTAACTAGTGAGGTACATGCATTCCTTTCTTTTCCTCTCTCTCTCTTACCCATCTTTGTACATTCTTATTTTAGATATAGTGTATCTAGTAAGAACTAATCTAGTCTTTGTTTTCTATTGTAGGTGTACACTTCACAATGTGCTCTCTCTACACACACCCAGCAACACACAGCTTTATGAGCTTCACCTTTGTAGGTAATTTTAGGTACATTTTCTACTTTTCCTTTATCCTAGTATTTCACTTTGTTGCATAATTGGAATAAAAGGGGGGAAAATATAGTCATATAAAATGTCAAAATTTGTAGTTTGAGTGTGGCTTGTGATACCCAACCCATAGGTCCCTCTTGCATTCTCTCATGACCCTTTTAGACACCTTTTTTCTTATTCCAAGTCATTTATAGACTTCTAAAACCTGATTCCAGCTCAACCATGTTGTATTTCCCATGATGATTCCATCCCCCTAGGTCCCACACCTGTAGGACAATAGCAGCCAACTTGGACTATAATGTTGGACTCTAGGGTGTGTGATTTTGGTGCTCCTATCCAATTATATTTTTATCTACAATGGTCATTTTCTTCTAGTTCATATCTTTCATCTTATTAGCCTAACATAAATACAATCAATCCATGATTGATAGATCTCTATAAAATCCCATTAGAAGTGGTTGGAAACTATTACAAATAAATTAAAAATACAAGCAAAACCACTTAGGTAAATTTTTTGATTCTATGCATATAGTCATTCAATATAGCTACAAGTATATTCAAATCCTCACACCAATCCCTAGCCACCTCAAGAACACCTAGTTTAGTATTTTTGCATCCTCATAACACTATTTCACAAAGCACATCAAGTGGGAAAACTACATATAGCTTGATCCTTCTTCAGAGTATTGGTAAATAGGTAGTGTGTCCACACAAGGAGTGTGGATACATGTTTAGTACATCTTATACACACTAACCCCACTTTTTTATCAAGATTGATCAAAGCTAAATGAAGTCTAGGGTTAAAAGACTAAATAAACTCTATAAGGAGTTTTTTAGACCTTTAGTAGTCAAGATTTCATAGGTAGGCTCACATAGGGACAACAAATAAAACCTAAAAAACTCAGGTCTCTATGAGCAATTTGGACAACAACAATAAAAAAGGACTATAACACTAGACCCTAAGGTGTCCTATTTTGGTTCTCATGTTCTTTTACAAAATGAAATCCATATCTTGATTTGTGACATTATCTTAGACTTTCACAGTAAATTTTAGACCCATCTTAGTCATTTCATCCTATTTTTAGCTAAGTCTAATTTTCTCCATATTTATTTCTATTTATAGAAAGGTTAAAAATAAAAATAAATTATATAAATAAATATTTAAATTATTGAAATATTATTTACTAATTTAGTCAACCTAGACTCTTCATTAAATTAGGAATAAGATTCCAATATTCCCAAAAATATTAAATGAGGTACACACCACCTTAATATTAGAGTATCATGACACAAGATCAAAAAGGAAAAAAATGATGAATAAAATGGAAATGCATAACTTTTCTTCTATTTTCAGAGTTTCATAGACCAAAGTATTCATCCAAGAATTATAGGATGTAAGAATGTTCATGATGCATGGAATACCTTAGATAATTCATATCAAGGCTATATTAATGTAAGATAATCAAAACTCTAAAGCCTCAAAATGAATTTTTAGAATTTGATAATGTCAAATTTTGGACTAGGAGATTATTGCATAATTATAAATGATTTAGTGCATATAATGAGGGTTTATGGAGAAACCATAAAATATATTCTTATAGTAATTTTTTTTTTGAAATATTTAAGCTAAATATGACTATATGTTGTGATAACTATTAAAGAATGTAAAGAATTTAACACTATAAGTGTTAATGAGTTAATGGTTTCTTCTTTGTCTCATGAAGACAATATGAGATTATATGTAGGAGATCTAGAAAGTGGTCTAGAACATGTACTTGAAATCAAGGCAAGGGTTTCAAAGACCAAAGATAAAAATAGAAATTAGAATCAAGGGAGTTTACAAAACTTAATTTTAGAGGTAAAAATTGAATCTAATGTCATAGGTAATAAAAATAAATACTTTTCTTGTCATTACTACAAAAAACCAAGACACATGATTAAAGATTTCATGATGCTATCAGCTAAGAATCAAGATAATCAAGAGAGGGAAGAGAAGTATTTTCAATCTAAAAAGGTGAGTTTCAATAACACTCATAATATTATCTTCTAGGTTTTGTCAGAATAGATAATGTAAATAGTTTTTTCTCTTTATTTAAGTTTATCAAATCAAATGACAAGTCAAAAATATGATATCAATAAGTTAGATGATTCCATCAAAAACAAAGTGCAATTAAAAGATGGAAAGTCAATCCATGTTAAATTAATATGTTACATTAAAATAACCACAATTAAATGTAAGGGTAATATAAAGTATGATAATATTATTGATGACAATTTCATAGGGTATTGTGATGAAAGCAAAAGATATGAGTTTTATAATCCTACAAGTAAATCCACAATTATTTCCAGGGATTATAATTTTTTTTGAAAATTAAGTATATGTTGATTCTAATCATGTATCTAAAAAATTCATAATCTAATTTGATTTTTAGGGATTATAAATACCTACACATGTTTCTTTTTTAACAAGAAA
This sequence comes from Torreya grandis, assembly GCA_037957365.1. NCBI lineage: Eukaryota > Viridiplantae > Streptophyta > Pinopsida > Cupressales > Taxaceae > Torreya > Torreya grandis. The sequence goes on from JARHVA010005938.1 coordinate 968,090, forward strand.
CAATGTTATCTCTTTGCAATATTCTAGTCATCCATCTACATCAACACCAACCAATAAAAAGAGTTTATTGAATCCCCTTCAAACTAATAATATATTAGATTAGTAGTATGAGAGGAGGATAAAAAATATAAAACAATAGGAATGTAACTTCTTTTATGATTCTTATGATGAAAATAATATGTTTTCATTATCATTTGTGACTAGTGAACCTAGAAGTTATGCAATAGCTAGTTAAAAAAAGAATGGGTTAGTGCTATGAAATTAGAGATGGATTCAATTGAGAGAAATTATACATAGAAATTATTTTATCCTCATTTTAATAAATATTTAATTGGTAAAAATTTGGTCTATATTAATAAGGTTAAAAGTGATGTCATAGTTGACAAGTTAAAAGGCATTCTACTTGCAAAATAACTTACAAAAATATATGGGGTTGATTATGAGAAAACCTATGCACCTATGGCATGTCAAGATATTATAAGAACAATTATTATTGTAAAAACTAATAAAAATTCAAAATACATGAAATTTATTTCAAAAGTTCATTCCCTAAATAGATTGATTGAAGAATATGTATAGGTGGGGAAACCACAAGGTTTTTAGCTAAAGGGTAAATAATTTTGGGTGTATAAGTTGAATAAGGCTATTTATGGGTTGAATAAAGATCCAAGATCTTGGTAATAAATAATTTATGGTTAGTTATTATATCAAGTATTTTTAATAAGTCAAACTAAACCAAATATTTAAATATGAGTATCTAGTTCTAATGTTTTATATGCTTGTTTCTATATAGATGACTTGGTATTTATAGATAGCTCTATGGAGATGTTGAATAGATTCAAAGAAACTATAAAATTATAATTTGAGATTAATAATATTGGACTTATTAATTACTTTATTGAAATGGAAGTCCATCAAAATAAATAGGAAGTTTTCATTTATTAATCCAAGTATGCCCAAGACAAGTTAAAGAAGTAAAATATTCAAGATTTTAATCCCATAGAAAATATAATTGAAAGTGGAGAAAATATTATTAGAGAGCATGTAAGTCATTTAATTTACTAAAATAATCTTATAAGCATGATGGGAATTTTGATACATTTCACTATTATTTATGATTCTTTCAACACACCAACTTAGGTGGGGGTTATTAGGCCCTATCTTTCCTAAAAGGAGACTCATATGAAAAAATCTCACCAAGGTCTTGATTACCAAGTCTTGGTATGTAGGGTAACCTAGTTGGATCTTTGTGATAATTCTAATTCAAGTGGCTTTAGTGAAACTAACTCCATATGATGATTTAATCTATAAACACTATGAAAATTGATTAGTTCACCACTAATGTATTCAATTATCCTTAAATGATGATGGACTACAGTCAAAAATCATGATTTAGCATTACAAGAAGATTGATATTAATCTTAAGCTAACACACTAATAAAAATAAGAGAAAAATAAATGGGAAAATGGAAGAATATCCCTACTACCATAGAGATGAATTTGAAGTGTCTAATTGAATAAATCTCATATAAACTAGTCCTTAACTAATAAATACTTAGTATAAATCTAGCTAAAGAATGGTATGAGAGTCTAGGGAGAAGTTATTACGAATAAAAAGGAGCATAACCACCATAAAAATGCACAATAAATGGCCATTTTATTACATAATAATTTTAATATCAATATGTTTCCTATTGATTGACAATGGTGAGATTTACAAAATTCATTTAACTACAAACTTCATTTTCATAACAGCAAGGAAATCACTACAGTAGGAAAGCATGAAAACGCTTGGTCTACTAACTATGGAGAATACAAGCATGTTTGATCCACTATTTTATTCTCTGATATAAATGGAACCAACCCTTATTATAATGTAAGTGTTTATCTTATATAGACCTCCAAGTCCATGGAGCTCTTTATAAAATTTGTATTACTCACTACCAAGGTGAGTACAAGTAATCATCAATGTGATTGGAGATGGAAGTTGAGATTCTAATAGACGCACCATCTTGACCATGCACTGATAGAATTATAAATTCATTCCCATGTTTTTTAGGTAGATGTCATGCCTTATTTCGGATCCACATTCCATCCATCACTTGCCATTTGTCACTTTCTCATTTTTTAAAATTTATCTTATGTGCAGTCTTTATTATGGAATTTAGACATAAATTTACCCCCTTTTCCTTGTGATTTATGATTTACAAATGATATTCCACATTTCACTAATCTGGTTTTGTCTTTTCTATATTGTGGTTTGACTAAGGGTTTGGACTCCCTAATGAGGACACATGTACAAATCAATGTCTTAGATTGAAAGATGAACCCTAAAAGATCAAACAAAATGGTTAAGCATAAATATTTTGAAGAAATAACAAGGCAAAATAATTTAAATGATTGAATCATGAATAAAGGATCCATAACCAATTTAGATCAAATACAAGAAAAAAATGAAATATTTTGCTCTTTAGACATAAACATTCACATTAATTAGCTTTTGATTCAAATGGAATCCCTTCCATATGCATAAATCACATATAGATCCATCATTAATTTAGACCAACCCTTATAAAATTGTACAAATTTATTATAAATCCTACTAATCCAAAGTAAGTCTAACATTTAATCAAATAACACTTTCCTCAATCCTTTTATAGTTTTGGCATTCAAGATGACCATAAAATTTAATCTCGTTAAATACCATGTGGCATGTCTTTATTAGCTTGAAGGCCCAGGGTTTATGATTTGGTAAGGGTAGACATCAAATTTAAGGTCAATTAAAAATATGACATCATTAGGTTGCCACATGATAGTCCCTCATCAATTTGGGTCTTTGGTCTAGGCATAAGGGATTATGCCACATGATGTCCTCTTAGTGAGCCAAACCTTTGAGGTCATTGTTATAATCAGTTAAGTCTTCATGGTCCTAAGCTCATAGGAATTCATAATGTCATGTATTTTTGGGCCTTTAGGGCTATAGAACTATTAACCCATTTATTGAGTCTTATGTTGATTGAGCTCTTAGGCTCCTAAGAAGTTTTCATGTGGTGACTTCTTAAGTCCTTAGGGGCTCAGAGATTTTAGACTATTGACTATGTTTCTAAAGTCTCAAGCTCCCAAGACATTACCACTTGGTAACTTCTCAGACCCTTAAAGCCTTATAATTATTAAACCTTTTGATTAACTATACATTGGCCTGAGTTTTTAGGATTTTGTCATGTGGTGTAATCTTGGGGCTTGAGGGCATTAAAAATACTTAGAAACATTTTGACTCAAAAAAAATTTATGCTTGGATTGGAACTTGAAATGATCTGATAACAACATATAGAAAGGTTAGGGGGATCAAAAAACTCAAGGACCAAATTCAAAATGAAGAAAAATGGCTAAGGCATCAAGCTCAAATTTTGAAGACATGGTCAAATCGAATCGATTAAATTAGACTTAGAAATTTTGAGCTCACTCAAATTGATTTAATAGACTAGGAACTCAGTATATCTCAACTCAGGTGACTCGAGCTTGAGAGACTCGAGCTCAAAGGATAAGGGTTCAGTTGAGTTGAGCTTGACACAACTAGAAATCAAGGCTACCTATAAAGTCTAAAGATACATGGGTTATTCAAATAATAAAAAAACCAAGACATTGCACATGGAAATTGATTTAATAGCCTAAGATTACAATTGATAAGATTTTAACTCAAAATTTAACCATTCATAAATATTCAAAAGCCTTACTCCCAAGTAAACACACAAACATGAAAGGTCCTTTAGAATAGATATGGCAACATTAAAATCATTTAAGAAAAAGAAGTTCCCCATTTTAGATAAAAATGGGGCATGTTGTGCAAGTAACAATAATGATGACATGACCTAATATTAATTATGGGGTTTTACTAATTTTTAAATTTATGGGTAAACATCACTCAAGCATTTACAAGCACTGACAAGAATTTTCAGATATATAAGAGGTAATTATAATCATGGTATTACTTTTAGATGAACAAGTCCATCTAACATTATGTCTAATTAGATACATAGATTCAGATTGGGGAGTATCTCTTAATGACATGAAGTCAACTGTAAGTTATTGATTCTCATTAGGAAGTGGGTTAGTTTCTTAGTCTTCAAATAAAAAAGCTATAGTTACATTATCCTCTACTTAATTTGAATATGTAACCCTTAAATTAGATTACACACAAGTATTATGGATGAGAATCCTATTGACTGATTTTAGAGATGCTCAACTTGAACCAACATAGATTTTTTATGATAATAATGGAGCAATACAATTGTAAAAGAATTCATTTTTACATGATAAAACAAAGTACATTTAAGTCAAACATTATTTTTTTAGAGACTTGGTCAGTGAAAAAATATTTTTCATTGAGCAGGTGATAAGTGAATATAAGTTTGGTGATATTATAACCAAAGGATTGCACAAGCACATTCGTGGAAGACTTAAGGAGATGATAGGAATTTCACATGTTTGCATCATATGGGGAATTCTAAGTATGATGCCAATTTGATAAATTAATTATTAGTGTTATAATTAGTTTATTTCATAATTTATATTTTTATGAATTTTATTTAATTCATTTATGTCCCATATTAGTTGTTTGGTCAAATTTGGACACTTTTCAAGAATTTCTTAATAACAGATTGAACTATCAGTTAACTCCAATTCACTATCTAAATACTCAAATGATTTCATAAGAGGTGGGAGATGATTTTATTGTTAGTTAAGTGTAATTAATGCTTATTTAATTCAATTACTAATTTTTAGTATATTGAGGATGACATAGTTTGGTAGGTTGCATGATTTGGTGGCTTCGTGAATAATGCTTATTACATGTTAACCTTATCTTGATTGTAAGTCAACCTTGTTTACTTTATTATTTTATTTAGTATTATTTAAGTTTTATTAGAGTATAATTTTATAATTAATTATATATTAATTAGGTCTCAAGTAAATTTATTTATTTATTTATTTTTTACTTTATGCTTTTCTTGAAATAACTTGTCATGTAAGATATCTTTTAATATGTTTATTTTAATCCTTATTTATTAATAAATAAGTGTGAACAAGTGTGGTAAAATAATTAATTTTTGAAATTAATATTTCACATTTTAATCTCTAATATTTTTCTATAGGCATTCACAAAGGAAGACCATAAATCTTATCTTTTCAAGTTTGAAGTTATTCAATACAGGTTTGGTTCAACAATTTCTCTTATAACATAACTAGTTTGACAACTAGTAATTCTAAAATAGTTTTGTCAATACATAGATTCAATTTTAGAGAGATGAAATATGATTTTCACTCCATATAATCATTAAAACCTTAATAAAAGTGTATATTCTATATTTGATAGATAAGCTTACTCTAACCAAGAGGGTTTCCATGGAATATTTGACATTATTTAACTTCATACTCAAAAAACATGGAAAAGGATGTCTTTTGAGGTTCATGCCCTATTAGGTGTATAATTTGTGTACTATATTAGAGCCTTAAATCTTAGTATTGAATTAATGATACAATCTCTAGGTTGTACAACACTACTAAAAGCCTTTGAGTTTATTTTTAAAACTAATGAAAAACTTATACATACCAATATCATTTTTTCCATATATCTTCCTTTAATTTTAAGCTAAATACTAATAATTCTCAAAGATATACCATGTTTATTATGATCTCTTCCTAACCATCCCAATATTACCCCATGAATAAGAATAAAAAATAGATCACATAATCTTTTAGTTAATTATTGGCCCTAAAAATCCAAATGGATATTATACAACACCAAGATTTATTAGCTCATAAAAAAACTTCAATGCATTATACCTAACTCCTTGAACTTAAAATAGTATTCAAGACAAATTTTGAGGGAGTATTGATGAAAAACTTTGTTTTATTTAATTATGATAAAATAAAAGAACTAGATAAATGTGAGCAAAAAAATATAGGGTTTTTTATTCAATAAAACCATCTACAAAATAGAAAAGCCTTAAAATTGGTGATTGTATTGAGACCAAGAAATTGGTCTTTTATTCTGGATTAGAATCATTAGATTTACTTTGTATCTTTTTGTTTGGTCTTAGGTTTTTTGGTTGACACTTGGCATAAGTTTGGTGTTAGGGGGTTTTAGCTACCGAGTTCATATTTTATCCCTTTTTGTCATGTTGCTTTGTCATGTCTATCTTTCAAATTTATTCTATAAAGGGAATGGGTCCCTTCAACCTAGTTATTAACCAATCTAATAAAAAATAGAAAAGGGTTAAAATTTTATTCATTATAGAATGGAATGATTATTAATAAGAGGAATTGGTATCTCTTGAACAACTTAAATTGAATAACATCTTTTTAAATCCTTCAGAACCTTGTCATGAAGTTAATAGTAAGAGAGAGAACATAAAAATTAAATTGAATGAGTTCATCCTTTTATATATAATTAAACAAGAAGTTAGTAGTGGAAAAACACAAAATGAAATTAATTTCATAAAACAAGAAGAAATTAATGAGCATGATGATTGTATAGACCTTTTTCTATATTTTAACAAAGTTATACTCTTCTTTTAGATAAATAATGATTCTCATTTCAATAAAATTTCCACTAAGAATAAAAATACATAAAATATGACAAGATGATGAATTTATTCTTCATCATTAAATAAGGTGATGTTATCCTTAAATATGGATATCTCCATCTTACCTAAAATAAAATCTAACAAGCTCAAAGTGGGAATAATTGTTATAAAAATTAAGATGATCCCAATACTTAGGGGGGATGCACAAGATTTATTTTAAAGAAGGGGTGCTAAGTTAGGTTCTAATCTTATTCAAAAACCAACCAAAGTGTTAGAAATAAACAATGAGATCTTGAAAAATAGCATTGAAACAAGTAAATGAATGCACAAAGTAAAATATATCACCTTAAAATAAAGATAAACTAAGATAATTTGAGACACAAAATGATAATGGAAAAACCATGTTACATATGATTTTTCCCTTAATGGAAAATAAAATGTCATTAATGATAAAATTTACTATTTGTGATCATAGATTATTGAGTTCAGTACCACTATAATTTATTTATCTCAAATTGTGATATTAGTCATTTTATTATGTATTTACGCCATTATTGAAGTTTCATAAAATGGATGATTATGTTGATTATTTATGTATTTTAATTCTGATACTATGGTTTCACTTGACATATTAATTTTGAGTTGGTTATTTTATCTATTTTTGATATATATAGTAATGAACTAACTACCCTTTTTCCTTGGTTGAGGTGGATGCAAGAAATTTCCTTCATTCCATCATAATGGAATCCTAAGGGAAATCATCATAGGGGAGAAGTCAATAGATCTTGATGGTGGGGGAGGGGGGGATAAAAAATCACATGGGAACACTCAGACACTCACATATATTATTTTATTTTTAGACTATTTATAATTCATTTGATTTCAATATTGATTGATTAGATGTTTCTATGTATTTATTATGAGGTTTGTTTATCTTTAGGAATTATGTTCGTATTGATTTGTGTCATTTTGATTGATTTTGTGTGCATTAGAGTCTGGTATGAAATAAATTGTGTTAATATTATCATGATGATTTTTATCTTACATGTGAGAGGAAACACAATTTTCTATTAGTTTTAGTTCCAGGCTAAAAACCTTAAAAGAGAGAGAAGAAAGGGTTTTTTTTTAATTAGTCCAAGGAGAAGGAAAATAAATAAATTAAAGGGGTTAAACTTAAAAATAGTAATTATCATTATGTGGCTTCAAGATAAATAGACAAGTAACAAGTTTATGAATCTGAGTATTGAATTTTGTATGTGAAAATTTGTGTATGGAAATATTGTTTCAATGACATTGTGTTTATTTAAATGCTAATATAAATTAAGTGAATTCATGGTATTTAAATATGTAATAACCCTAGAACCATAGGGTGCCTATTCTTCCCCTACTCAAACTTGAAATCATGTTTATTATTGTAACCCTATTGGTTGTAGTAATTTAACTACGATGACTTTAGTTTATTTGGATATCTAGATAATGATCAATATTTTTATATGTTATTTGGTTGTTTGTTGTTATCCCTAATGACTAAAGCATTTCTTGTAAAAGAAGTTGGTTGTTTGAGACATTAGGATGTAATATATTTTTTTGTTTTGGATCCATTCAACTATATCACATTTTTGTTGTTTTAAGTCATTTAGTTGTAGTGTATTTTGTTAACTTGAGCTATTCAGCTTCATGCATGGTTTTTTGAACTTAGCCATTTTAATGTAATATATTTTGTTTTTTTAGTGGCTAAATTTGTTTTCTTATTATGTCTATACTACCCTATATCATTGAAACATGAGTTGTATTAACATTCTCCTATGATAAATATGGTTTTTATTTATTTGAACATGACCTATGCTTTTGGGTATTTATGATGTGGTTTATTTTTAAATCTTCATTTTCTTGAATTTAGTATGGGATCACTCATTATTTATAAACTTGTGGGTGATATTTAACTCGCATACACAAGTATATAAATGATAATGGTCATGTAATTGAAGTATTATGTTCATAGCATGATGTTAAATTTATAAGATATTAAAGATTAAAATGAGCTACAGACTTTTTGATACTTTTGAGAATTGTCACTAGACTATGCATGGGTTATAAAGGTTTTTAATGTTGTAACATTTTAATATAAGATTTATGTCTCTTATCCTTGGTAAAAATTCATTAAATTATATACTAATATGGATAATTATACAACTACATGATATTGGATAATGTTGAAATGAAGATATAGAGTGATATGACAAGATTGGTAAATATTTAGTATAAATATTTTTTTAAACAAACTATAAACTTTAAGGTGGTTAACCACCCATAGTAATATATTTTGTGATCAAATAGTCTTGGATTATTAGTATAAGTGAAAAAAATATTATTAAAAAAATATAATATAACCACTAAGTTTGTTCTAAAGTTTTATGATTTTTGTTGCCTATTTAGAACAATTGTATTATTAAGATTTTGATTATGAAAAATATCATAGATACATTTTGATAGTAATTTAGTTATGAAGTTATTTACTTGTAAAACTATTGTGTTTAAGGGATTTGAATTTATGAAGTATAATAGTGGTAATACTAAGGTTGAGATTTGTTAAGTATCTTGATTTCTAAAAAGGATAAATTATAGTATATGGCATATTTTTATGAATAATGGAATTTTGAATAGAATATTACCGATGGTGATAAGGTATATATGTCAATACTCTTTTTTAGTTCTTGTATGAAAGAAACATCATTAGGTTATTTTGTTGAATAATCATTATGTGAGTAATGTATAGGAACTATTTTATATGGTTACAACTATAATGAATTCTTAATTTAATTAAGTACAAATATAATCATACTTCATACATGACGGATGATTAGTGACATGTAGGAAACCTAATTTTAGGTCACTCATCATCCTTAAGAAAATAATAGTACTTATGACTAGTTGATATAGAAGAGAGTAATGCATGTGTGGATAATGACCCAAATTCTTTTGAAGTCTAAAATTTTATAAAGTGCTTTGGCAAGAGTGATGTCATATTTTTATACATTATTTATCCACTTTAATTTCTTGTTGACATGATTCATTGAGGTCAAAATTTATAGAAATGTACCTATGACATTTATGATTGGCTACACGTAATAGTGATTTTATTCTCACACTTATCCTAGGATGGTGTTGGATGCTTGCGTTGTCATTATCTACCACTTAGTGAATGGAAGAGAAACTCACAATAGGGAGGTATTTATGGATATCATCAATTTTTGGTTAGATAACAAAACATCTAGATGATGCTCTCCCTATTTATAACTGATATAAAATTATTTGTGATGATTACTCATGATTACTAGGCTATTTAGCAGTTGATTATTAATGCTCAATATTACTATTGTATAATTGAATTTTCATCTTACTATTTATTATAGCTAAGGTTTTTGGCATGCTTGAGTATTTATTATTAAACCATGTTTTACTTATATACTATGCATATCAATATCATGATTATTCCTTATAATATTGTACCATATGAGTCCAAAGAGGACTATTTAATATTTGGCATTATGCTTATTTCAGTGGAATTACTCTCCATAATATAAATGTTTATTACTAATTATATTTATATTAGGTTTCATGGACTCATTTTTTAAATGGTACAATGACTTAATAATGAAACTAAATTAAATACTTTACTATCTATTATCAATAGATGAGTAGTAATTGGTAAATTTAGTTTCACTTTTTTTAAAACAATTATGTGGTATTTTTATAGAGTAAAATAGTGGTGGTTATTTCATGTGGTATTAAAGCATAGGTTAAAAATCTAGGACCTAATGAGTCCACTAGTTTTGATATACATTTTTCCTTGTTTAACCAATAGGATGAAATGGTTCATGCAAGGGTTAGGATAGATGGAAATGTATCCAATCAATATCAACAACTTGATCCAAATAAGTTAGTAATAGAATATGATGCTAATCTTTATTAGTTCCTACTATCCCTAAATGATACATGAGACAAAATAACATCTCTAGAATAATAATTCTATTGGCATGATGAGAAAGAATAGAAATAGAAACACCAATATGTTTATGAAAAAAACCAATAACAAGAGCATCTTGAAGAGAATCAAGCTATAAGGGATCAAGTCTAGAAAATCTTGCATGTGACATAAGATGGTGAACCCTCCAAATTTTTATGGAATGGTATTAGGTGATGGATCTTAGGGGTGGATCAAATAAATTGATAAATTTTTTGATATAAAAAATTACTTATATGTAATTAAAGCATAAAAAATCATGTTTAGCCAAAAGACAAGAAAAATAATTGCGTTAACACACATGGTAAGAGAAAAAATGGATCTTTTAATAGTTTATGTTGGTAAAATGTACCTTTAATGGAGATTAAGATTTTAGAAATTAATTTTTTTTCTTGTTTACTATTATTTTTAATGTGACAATTTGGCTTAAATAATTAACTTGACACAAGAAATAAGTTCATAAAATGTGAAGTTGGTTATGCAATACTAATGTAAGTCAACTTTTCCTTGAGTATTTAAGAAAAAGGAATGTTGGGTGAGTTTTTTTTTTGTGTTAATACATAAAAATATTAACTAAATATGAAAATATTTTATTTAAAAAATATTTGATAAGGATAAAAACATAGAGTCAAAAGCATGCTTCTATGATTTTTTTAAACAAACAAAGATTTTATTTAAAAAAGTGATTTGAAGGTTTTATTTAAAGGTAAAAAAAGAGTTACTTGCATGAAAAGGCATGTTAATTAATTAATAAAATTATGTTGAAGTAGATTAAAACTTATAGATATCAATTTTAAAAAAAACTTTCTTAATAAAAAAACATTGCATGTAAATTGAAGCGATTAAATAGAACAAACAAAAATGTCAATATAAAACCACTCAAAGAGTGAAAACTAGGAAATGGTAAGATGGAGGGAAAATAAAGAGAGGCAAACTTAGGTAGAGAAATTGAAATAAAATATAAGGAAAGTCACATCTAACAAAAATAGTGCCACACCTTAACATAATGAATATACTCCAAAGTGCCATAATGTAGATCATAAAAAGGAAAAGATGGTTGGAATATTACTAAAAATAAATTAGTTAATGTCACATTACCTTAAAAAGTGGAAAGATAAAAAAAAATAAGATGACTACGCAATCAAGAAGGAAAGACACTAAACATATATAATGTTGGATATAAGTGTCAAGGGGAAACAAATAAAGCTACAGAGATGATTAAAAAGATAAAGAAGAAGTTGAAACATCTATGGAAAATAGGGAACAAAGGAGTGAAATAATAAATTAAATAAAAGGAATGAAATTCCATTAATAATAAAAGAACATCTAGAGATTAAAAAACATGACACTTTGAACACAAATGCAGTAAGATGTTGTGATGACTAGAAGAATAGCTAATAAAAGTGTGTGCAATATTCAAATGATGTAAAGGAAAATAAGTAAATCCCTTAGAAATAAAATAACTTCCATTCATTTAAATAACCAAGAAAAAACTATATATATATAAGGGATTAAATCATAATAATTAAGAAAAAAATAAATTAGTAAATAATAAAATGACCATGAAAACTATAAATTAAAAAAAAACAATTTTGAGTTGTGATTAGATTTTAAAAAAAGAAAAACTATACTTTAAGGGTGAAACCAGATGAAGAGAACTTAACTCAGCTCAAATATTTATGATAAAGACCTATAAAATTAGGCTAGAAGGCAAATATTCCAACAAAAATGATAAAATTTATGCTAAAAAATGGATAAGGACTCAAAAACCAATTACAAGAGTGGAAGACCTTGCAAAAAATATCAAATTTTCCTCCAAAAAAACTTCACAACTAAATTTTCAATGTTAAAAGATACACATACTCTAATACCATGAAGGATTTATGGTAAGATTTTCATAAATAAAATTGAAAATATAAAATTAAAATCATATAAGAAAAACTATTACCTCAAGAATAATCCAATCCACAAAATGTGAGACACAAGTTTTGAAGTGAGAAATCAAATTAACAAAAAAAACCTACATGTTTATTAAGAAGGTTTATTGCAAACTAATATCACAATATAATATTATAAACAAGAATAATAGAGAAGAGGGGATAGGTTCAACTGTGAAAGAGAGGAATAAAGATATCTTTAAATAGAGCTATATGAAAGAATATTGAGTTACAAGGAATCCCATTATAGCCTTATGACACCTTTACATTGTGTATCAAATGTTCCTATTTCCCAAAAGGTGAGAGGAAATGAATGATAATTTTGGAGGGAGTTACTTGTATAATTAATTATATGATTCCCTAAAAAGTGATCAAAGAGGTGTGACACCTCATGAAATATGGATTTATGTGAAATAAAAATTCATGTAAATACAAAACCTACACACACCTAAAAACATAAGAATAAAAATAAGTGAACCAAATTAAGATTAGTCTCCAACAAGTGGTATGGGGAGCATACCAACTGGCTAGTGAAAAAAAAACCTGGTGGGACAAAATAAAATGGAGATGGGCCTTGCTTGACTATAACTATGTTAGATCCATTTATATCTATTTTCAGTGTAAGGTAGTTCAACAACTTTATTTTGATCAAAAGCTTAAAAAGAGTCAAAATTTAAATAAAGGAGAGTATTTAGTAACTTAATATTGGGAGCAGTTCAAAAAAAATCTCAAATGTGTTCCTTAATATCATAAGTATTAATGTTTCCAAATTTGAAAGTTAATTACAATATTGGACCCTTAAATTGTATGTGAGGTGGATGTGCATGGTCCCAAAATTGTGGATCAAATTTTTGAAAAATCTATCAAATATGATAAGGAGCTAAAATCTCTTGTTAAAGTTATAAATAAGTATTAAAAAAAGTTCAGAGGTCCAAAACCTTATTTTAAAAAGAATTATTAGAAGTTAAACATGGTTTCCAGAAAGAGGTTAAATAAAAATAATCTGAGGAACAATAATGTTTATGGGATAAAGAATCTAGGAAATGGTTTTAGGGACAAAAATAAAGGAGGTGACCCATCAAAAACGAAAGGACCACCATGGGATGTTTTAACTTTAGAGGAGACCATTATGAAAAATATTAACCACAATGGAAAAATGGTAAAAAATTCAAGAATCCTTCCTCTTCCTCTCATTGAGGGACATATCAATAATGAATCTATACAGTAGTTGAAAATCATCAAGATGATTTCCATATTTCATCCATTGAAGTGCCATGTACATTACTTGGGCATTATGTTACTATTTTGATAGATACTAGACCTCTTGAATTTTTTATTTCTCTATTTTTACTTAATAAACTTCCTAGAAAGTTTGGTCATATGAAAAATTCATGGACTGTGAAAATTAAAAACAAATCCAAGGTCAAGGTTGATATGTGACTTATAGAATCAAAATTGGAATTAATCGACGTCACTACTATAGTATACTTGTTTTCAACCCCATTAAGATCATATGACATGAACTTAGGAGTAAAGTGTACTTGGATGCATTGATAAAAGTTGAATTATTTTGAAAATAAAGTGGAGTGTTTAGATGATTTTAGGAGTTTATCTCAAATCCTTGGTGATAAAAATAAGAGTTTAAACTAAAACAAATTTATGTAGTGTAGCTAAACAAAGCTCAATAGAAAGGTTATGAGATATTTATCCTTAAGATAGACAATAAAGGAGATCCTATGGAACCTACCATTAAATATTATCCATTTTTATATGATTATCATGATGTGTTTCTAGAATATTTATCTAGACTACCTCCTGAAAGGGAGTTTAAATTTTTGATTAATATAATTTTAGGATCTGAGGCTCAATCCAAGCCACCATACAAAGTGACTACAACTAAACTTTTTGAATTGAAGTCCCAAATTCAATAAATTTTTTATAAAGGGTTAATTTTATCCATTGTATCACCATGGGGAGAATTCATGGTGTTTTTCAATAATAAGGATGGAACTCTTCTTTTGTGCAAAGACTGCATAATGTTGAATAAGGAAAGTATAAAGAACATATATCATTTACCCTATATTGATGATATTTTTGATCAAATGAGTGGAGAAACCATATTTTATTAAATTAACCTTAGATCATGATATCAATAATTTATAATCAAATAGGAAGATATCCCTAATACTAATTTCAAGATAAGGTACACAAATTATGAGTTTACAATTTTACCTTTTGTATTAACTTTTGCACCTACATGCTTCATGAATCTTATCAATAGTATGTTCAAGGATTACCTATAAAAATTTGTGATTTTATTATTAGATGATATTTAAGGATGAATAATAAAACTTGAAACACTTATAATTGGTATTATAACATTTACAAAATCATAAACTCTATTGGAAACTATCAAAGTGTGATTTATTTTAGAAGAAATTACAATATTTGGGTCATATAATTTTATTTAAAGGGATATTTTAGATCCAAAAAAGATAAAATCTATCATGGAATGGCTAGCACAAAAAAAAATCCATGAGGTGCATAGCTTTATGAGTCTAGAAGGGTATTACAAGAAGTTTGTACCTAAATTTTCAAAGATAGTTAACCCCATCACTTATTTTTAATGGAAATAATAACATTTTTTATGTAATTATAAGTATGAATAAGCCTTTAAAATATTAAATAAAAGGCTTACATCTACACCAATGTTGAGGGTTCCTGATCGAAATGGCCATTTTATTGTGGTAACATATGCCTTAGGAATTGGATTGAGAAGAGTATTTTTTTCAATATGACAAAGTAGTAGTTTATGAATCATAAAAAATTAATCCTTATGAATAAAATAATTCCCTTTATGGTTTATAATTAGCTATAATAGTGCATGCATTATAGGTATGGAGATATTATCTATAGGGAAACCCCTTTGATATAAATACAAACAACTTGGAACTTAAGTATATCTTCATGAAACCTATTTTGAATGTTAAACAAAGATGATGGATTGATTTTATATTATATTATGAATTTGACATAATTTATATAAATGTAAATGATAAAATAGTGGTAGTGCACTTAGTTGTATGAGGTACATAGTAGAAATGGCTACTCTTTGATCAACCTTCAAAGATCAAGTTTTGAAATCCTCTCTAGTATATGAATTATATGAACAAATTAAGAAATACATTATGGAAAATCCAAGGATCACATATATGAAGGATTCCATTTTGAGAAAATGGACCAATAATATTTAAAAAAAAGGATGTATGTGCCAGACCAAGAGGATTTATGATTATTAGTGCTTAGATAACTTCACAATACTCCATATTATGGTCATTTAGGGGTGACCAAATTAATGGAATAACTGATGTCATTATATTTATAGAAATTAATCAAAAAAGATGAAGTTAAATTTGTATCAAATTTTTTGGAATGTCAATGGGTAAAAGTAGAGCTTGTTCATCCTGTCAGGGTAAATTTTAGTGGTGAATACTCATTAATTCATGAATACTCAATTTTTTGGAATTTGGTTTTGGTAATTTTGGATAGCTAGTACATAGGATTAGGTCACCTAAAAATAGAATGTAAGTTATTTTATGGGTTATATCACCAAACATTAACAATAATTCCATGGGTAACCATCTAATTCACCTTATATATAGTAAATATGATTCCATGGGTAACCATCAAATTCTCATTCTTTATTATTGATTTAATATCTCTCATGGACAACACATGTAATTATATGGTGATATCAACCAATTAAATATTCAACAAAGGCAACCATTTGGATACACCACATTAACAACCATCTAGCTACAATGCTTACATAACTAATCAGATGGGTATCATCATTGGTGAAAGTAGACAAAATTGATCAGTTGTATCCTTGCTACTACTCACTGCTTACATCCTTCCTACTACTGATCATTTTCATCCCTACAGTAACCATCTAATTGCATTTTTCTAAAACTAATTGATTGCATCACTTAACCTAGCCTAACACTAGTGATCATATGATAGTCATACCAATACTAGCATCCATCTGGTTACATCACTTACAACCATTTAGTCACAATTTATTTATATTTTCTATGTGGTAAAATGGCATTTAGTGGTCATGTTAAAAAAATAGGCCAATTATCAAGAAAATCAAGCATATTATCTTATTTTATAAAGCCAAAAATACTCCTACCCAACTGACATGCACTAAAAATATAGGTATTTATTAACAAAATATTTTTTATTTTTTAGTGAATTTGATTTTATTTGTCGAGAATAATATCAAAAAACTTTTACATGCATAAATCCCCATCGATAATGATTATATTTCACAAGAAAAAATTAATCATAATAACATGTCACCACTTGAATATTTTATTGATGATGACATGCCACCACTTGAAGATGCTTCTCTGGCTCTAGATGATAATGATGATGAAATTTAACTACTAAAAGATATTTTTAGTTCCCATCAACACCAATTTTAGTTGAAAAATCCACTCAAAAAGATTTGTTAAGGAAGATAAGTAGATGGATAATTAGAAGGTATTTTAAGGTCTACTGGGCAAAAAAATATCCCTTCATTTAAATCATAGAGCTAGAAAATGATAGTGATACTCAAACAGAATGTAGATGTACAATATGTAGTTGGAAACTAGGAAAGAAACACAAAATACAACTTAAACTGGACATAATTGAGAAATATTGTGAAAAAATATATTTGGTAGTGAAACACACAAGGATAGACAACAAGAACACACAGAAGGAAAAATTCAAAAGAATGCATGCATGTAAGATATACACACAAATATGAAAATGATCAAAAATCTCAAAAACATCTTGTTGAGAAAGGGGGAATAATCAAATCTCAATTTGGAAAATTTATTCAATCCAATCTAAAGGCCAAATATATATAGTTATCTACTATACCACAATTTTAAAAAGGGTAGACTTATTTTTGATTTTTTAGTTTATAATATTTTGTTTCAACATAATGGGTTTCTTGATATTCCATAATCACATTGGTCAAATAGAAGTGCTTGGGAAATGGCAAAATGTCTAGCAATGGTTGAGGAAGATTTGAAATAAAAAGTTAAAAAATCATTATTTATCTCACTATCCATTGATGAGGTCATAGCAGTTGATAACATATCATGGGTTAACATGCATTTTTATACTGTTGAAAGATGTTGATACAAGA
Source organism: Torreya grandis (assembly GCA_037957365.1). Lineage (NCBI taxonomy): Eukaryota > Viridiplantae > Streptophyta > Pinopsida > Cupressales > Taxaceae > Torreya > Torreya grandis. The sequence goes on from JARHVA010005938.1 coordinate 985,838, forward strand.
TGGATTTCCATGTATGAGCCTACATGAATTTTTTTTGAAGAATATCCATCGTTGGTAGGTTTTATGCATAAATATCATAGGTAAGTTGACAAGAAAAAAGACCTGTTGTACCATTTAATATATTTGGAAACATTACTAACATTATGTGTTATTCTCCCAATGTTGAAGGAAATTAGTTTTTTAATGAAACATGCTCATGAGAGATCCATATATATTGTTGATTTAATATGGTTGAGAAAATGAGTATGTCAATCTCTAGATATATTATACATGTAAAATGAAAACTTTTAGGGGCCTATTTTTAGAAATTGGCAAATTTTGATAGATTTTAGGAATCATGAAATCTATTTGAAATTAAATATTAATGATCATCTTTGTGTTTTTATTAATTGAAAGGAGATACCAATGCACACTTTCTACAGAAAGTTTGATTTTGTTGGAAATGAAACTAAAGAAGTGCCTATAACACATCTTCTATATGATATTTTTATTTCTAAAATGTAGATGAAATTGTGTATAATTTTTTAAAACTTATCTACTAAGATCAGAGATCATTTTTAAAGGGATGATTTGTTGGAGGCCATGGGAGTTGTGAATCCCATTTTTTAGAACAATGATAGCAGTCAATAGTTGATGAGTAATTTGTTTCACAAATACATGGGTTCTCTTATTAAGTATTTTAGAAAATTTGTACAAGTCAATTGAGTGGAAATTAAAAGTATTTTATGAAAGGAATTATTGACATTTCAGTCAACACATTTTAAAATTTCAATGATTGATCAATATCGGTATCTAAGTGAACCAACAAAAAATGGTGCAATTACATGACTATGGAAAAAAATTTATCTTGGTAACATCCTGCAAAAAAATATTAGTGAATATTTTTTATTATATTAACTTTGTCAAATAATTATTTTGGGTTCAGTGGAAGATGAAATAGTATTTAGTGCATTATATTTCACTAAGTCAAAACTTTGAAATAAGCTAGATAAAAATCTAGAGACCTAATTGAGATTGTAGGTTTCACATTATCCTATGGACATGTTTCCTTATGAAAGAGATATGGTAACATGGAGTTCTCTTACTAAAGAAGAGGCATCAGTAATATAGTAACCAATAAAGAGAATCTAAATATTGAAACTGAATATGGCACTAACATGGTAGATGCAAATGTCACTTATGATAAGGAAGTTTATCAATTTTTTTTTCAACTACCCAAATTTTAGTTTGATATTTATTGTAATTATCATTTTCTAAAATCCAATTTCATAACCTTTTACATAGTTAAGAAACCTTGAACTATGGTTTAAGACACTAAAAACATCATAACAAGAAAATGAACCCTTCAAAAGTGATGAAATTGTATAAAAAGGTGTAATACGACACAAGTGAAGTTTTGAAAGTGATTTAAAGGTTTTAAGGTACATGAAGTGGTATTTATTCAAGAATATTAGAGTACATATGTAAAAACAAGGTGTAAACCCCCAATTTACAGTACTAAAACTTCCATATCTCAAAATTGACTTAGCCAAATTTGATGAAACTTCATAAATAGGTGTATTATTGTGTATGTGAGGTGTTGAGATTAGTTTAAAATTTTGGTTAAAGTTTATTTTTTTAATTAAAAACCCTAGCATAGGTAAGTGTGAATATTGAGAAAGAAGACCTAATTGAGAATAAAAAAGACCTTATGGAACTCCTACACCATTTTAGTTACATATCAATAATTTTAAATTGATCAAGTGTATAATAACAACTCAATAAATAATATAATAATTTAATTAGATGAAATCATCATGAAAAAACATAATCTAAATTGAGTTCAAATCAAAACCAAACATTTTACTCAATCCATGTCAAAGAGAAAAATCAAGTTTCCATTGACCAAAGAAGTAAACCATAATTATTTCTTCCAAATCCACAATGATTCCATACAAGCACAACATGTTCACTTCCCAATTAAAAATGAACTTATAACTAAATTTAATGATCAAATGCATAACAAAATCTTTTCCATTATCTACAAGCATGATTGGTGCTAAATATAATGTTATAAAAGGGTAATAAATGTAGTTAAGACTGAAAAAAGAAACAAAATTACAAATGATCACTATTGAATAAGATGAAATCACATCACATTCAAATTGATGCTCAAGGGAAATCCATACCAAAAAATATTCTCATTCTACTCAAGCATTTATACAATCAAAATGAGGTCATGTTGTTTGAACTACATCAATTCAAAATATACAACACTATTTAGTATAGTTAAGATGCCAAACAAAATTAATTAATCATATAATGCATCTAAGATTTAAAATGAACCATAACTCAGTAAAACAAGAGTATTTGAAACATAATAAACTATTATTTGAAATATAACATTATCATTTTAAATTATTTTTTGAAACATAACATTATTGAATTTGAAACATAATAAATTATTATTTGAAACATCATAAAATATCATTGTTTTTTAACATACCCTTCCTCCACTTGCTCTATGTCATATTTTGGAATCCATACCTCCATTCTCTCTATGTCATCCTTTAAAATTCCTTCCCTAAGAAGATCCTCTGTAGCAAAAATTGACATTAGCAAGATTTTCCCTTTCCTCATTAGTTGCATCTCTTATTGAAAGTAGACTAAGATCTACATATATTTTTTGATTTAATAAAATTGTATGATCTATGTCATGTTCTTTAACTATTTTCTTTAGTGTGTTTTTATATTTGTTTAACAACACATGCTTTTTCTTAAATATAATAGATGCATTTAAAATTTTATGTGTGTTTTTAAATGTACATTTAATACCTACGCTTCTTTTTTTAGATTTTCATATTTTATCTACAATTTAAAAATGAAATATAATTAGATAAAAATTACAATAACTAGAATATATTTGTTAAAAATGATGATAACGTACCAAATATTTTTCTTTCTCTGCATTGAAAATTACAACAAACTTAATGTATCTTGCCTTGTTTTTGAAGTAAGCTTGGGCTTATGCATTTAAAATCTCTAACATGTTTAACATAATACCAAAACTATTATCATTGTAATCATTGGTGATTAAAACTAACCCAAATTTAGCTTGATTGAATAAAACATCAATATGTTTGGGTTCATTTTTCACTAGTGAAAATAAGTTGACTCTTTGGGAGTGGTTGTGAAAATGGGCATTTATCTTCTTGATCAATGTTATTTCCCTTAATTCCCATACCTTTAAAGCATTCAACTCATCAATAACACCCTCCTTAATATTTAAAATTACATTTTTTGGTAATATATTATTTAATGGAGAACAAGTAATGGAATCATCATACAACTCTAAATTATCAATAATGGGTGGGCTAGGGGTGAAGAGGTAGTAGGTCCTTCCTAAGCAAGTATACTTACAACTTGAATAAAATCATGTGGATTAAAACAAATCACAGCTAGGTCCCCATTTTCAATCCCAATATATTTATTGTCAAGATCAATATGTTGTAAAAATGTTACTCTCTCTACTCTAGATACACCACCAAGAGAGACATTAGGGAAATCATAACCTGATGATTGTAGTGTTCTTCTAATTTGTGTAGGAAATGATATATTTTTCCCCCTTATCTGAATTTGGCTATGTGGTAATGGTGGTGGCATATTTTCCTAACATAGATAGGGTGCCCTATAAAAATAATTTTTATTTAAAATGGTAAATTAAAAAAATTAAATATTAGTTCAAAACTTATCAGTTATTATGTGGAGTTGGAGAGAGTACATCTTCCACTCTCTATGTCTGAATCAGAGCCAAAGTGGCAGTTTCAACTATAAAAAATTCAATCTTTTAGTTAATAAATTATCTAATTAATAAAAATCAATTCAAAAACCAAAAGTTATAAATTAACAAACCTTGAAAATGTTTTTGATAATAATGTGGCACTTGAAACCTAGAGATTTTTTGAGTGCCTTTAAGGGCAGGGTCAATTACAAAAATTAAATAAATAAATAATAGAAAAAATAAATTTTCATAATGTATCATTTATCATTGAAATTTGGAATTAGGAAAACCTACAATTGGAGTTGATTTTGAAGAAGGCCTCGCACATTTGGAAATTTTAAAGGATTAAATGATGATTTTATGGACTTAAAATCTCCATAGCCCTTAAGGGCATGATGTCCATTTGATGCAACTTGTCTTCTTGTGTTTAATGCATAAAGTCATAGCTATAACAAGCAAATAAATATTACATTTTAAAGTTTTAAGAGATTATAAAGTAAAAAATATAAATGATTAGTTTGAATGCGAAACTAACCTCCTACTCATCAAGGGACAAAGAATTTGTGCTTATTTTTTGATGGATCACAATTGGAATTATTATTTTTTGTATGTCGTATAAAGCCTCATAAGACAAGGTAAAAATAAAATTGGTACATGAAATTATATAACTCTCATTGCAAAAATCATAATTCAACTCCAATCTAATCCTACTAGATATAAATGTACACCAGTCAAATTTTAACCCCACAAGAGTACAAATAATGTAGACAATAACCTAAAAGGGGATGTATACTATTATTCTCTATAAAACTATTATGGATTGGAAAATGTGAATAATGGCTTTTAGAAATGGGTTTGATATTTTTTCAACTTATATATCCCTTCTAATCCAACTATTTACAAAGAAAGTGAAAAACATGTAATTAGTACATTAGTAAAAAGGCATGACAAATTACAAAATCTTGACTTTTAAATTTGAATAATAACATTATAAATACTTGTTGGATTGATCTATAAGTTGTAGGCATACTCCAAAAAATTTTGTCATCATCCATTATCATTGCTTTGCTAGTGATAAGGTTGGAATTTTGGTGTGGAAGTCCTATTAAATTATAGAAATCTAGAGGAGAGGTACCAAATAAAATAACTTTCAAGTTGACAATGACATTCAACCTTGTCTCATTATTGTCATAGCAAAACATGAGAGATTTCAACAAGTTTACATATGTTTCATATTAAGACATACATACAAGGCCTTAGAAACTACACTTGGATATATAATAATTATATGTATCTAGATGCTATAGTAATTTGATAATGTTAGGACATAACAAATTATTAAAAACATATTTCTTCATGGATGTTGTAGTTATGGAATCCATGTCGCAGTTATCAATATCATAGATGTGTTGCTATGTAAAATGCAACAAGAAAAAATACATGTGCAAAATTTCAAATAATGAGGGAAAAGGGGATATCTATAATTGGTGAGACGCATGGTAGGTGTATATACATGTTAAACGTATCCAAACAACACCTACAGTAGTCAGTTGCATATGAAATATTTAACATTTAAAGCAACCAATTACATTATATATCTAGTCATCTTTGATTACTGATCAGTTTCATCATACATTTGATTATTTCTATTGATCGATTGCATAGTGTATTTAGTCAATCATTATTTTTAATTGGTTGCATAGTGTAACTGGTTAGTAACCATAACTGATTGGCTACATGATGTAACTAGTCGGTAATCAGAACCAATCAGCTATATAACATAATTGGTCACTTGTATAGAAAAAAACTAAAATGGATTTTATCTATGCATCTAACCTCTCCTCCCATTGGATTTTCTAGCACACTTATGAATTTTCCATGTATCTATAGATTCACCAACAAAATATAAGGGGATTTTTGATAAGGGCTCTTAAAATTTACCCTATCTGCAAGTGAATATCTAATATTAAATATGTTTTCATGGAAGAAGAATGATATGAAAGTTTTAAAAACTTTAAGATATCTTAATACATGTATGTTTCTCTTCTTGTTATGTCTTTTCAATCTCCTTATAAATCAATCATCATTAAAGATAGTTATGGATGAAGTTATAACTAAATTTAGGTAGTTATATTTATAAAGCCAATTACTATATAATTATTTTTTTTATAAGTTATAAAGTTTATAACTTAACTTTATGTTTAAAACTTCAGATTAAATTTCACAAGAATAAATTAAATAATATAAATGAATTGAGGAAAGTGTCTGAGGAATAGCAAATGGAGGAAAGGGGTAAGAAAAAGGGAACCCTAAAAGGTAAGGATATCTTCACCATCACTTCAAGGAGTTATAATACAAAGAAACGTAAAATGGTGGTGGAGAAATCTTGAGGCTCAATAGAACAAAGAAAAAACATGGTAGAAGGCCAGGGGGATAAAACTAGAGGGATGTTAAGTAGCAGCACTAAGAAACAAATGGGTGGCAATAGAAAAGGAGAGTTAATATGAGGAAATATAATAGGTGTTTGTGTCTATGTGGTAGGGTCTATGTATTTTTTGCTAAGTTTTTGATAATTTTTGGCATCTAATAGGCCATGGTGGCCTTGTTTCATCTTGTTATGTTTTGTTTGTACTTTTCTTATTGAATGATGCTTTTCAAGTCCTTGTAAAACCAGATATTAACTAATCAAATAAAAAAAATCTAACAAGGGGATTTGACTTGTCAACATCACTAGATAATTATTTACATGCTCATATGAATAAATAATCAACAAATACTTTTTAAAATGATCTAAACATTAAATAACTTCATAAATTTGTAATAACATAGCATAATCAAAATAAACATCATATGATGAAATATATAGCAAGTCAACTATTCAAAAAGTACCACTACATAAACAAACCAAAATTACTACCAAACTAAATATGATCATCAAGCTACTTAAAAAAATGAACATCTAATATTCTTATTAAAATTGAAAATGTTATAAAAAAACTATTTCTATCTAGAGTACTAAATCCATTGAAAAGAGTTCAAAAGTGAAAGTATGAACAACATAGTAAGTCATATACAAACATTATAACCACTATGCCTATAGAAATAAAAACATTATCAATTATAACTCATGAATACAAATCACTCCCATAAACTAAATCAATAAGAGGATTTCCCTTAACTATTTGGTATTCAGTGTAATCTAATGACACAGTAGGTAACTCAACCACATTTTTTCCTCCACCATCATCATCAATATCAAGTTTCACCTTATTTCACACATGGGTCACCAAATTTTGAGACATAGGTTACCAACATGTTCATTTATATAGGATGAAGGTTGACCAAGTAAAATTGTAGTCGGTATAGGTAAATTTGCTAGAGGTGGGTTTAGATTAGCCAAGTTAGGGTTGTGTTTAGGAAAAAACTAATTATGGTTAAAAATAGGAGGGCTATCATTCTATGAATTTTGAGTTATGTGTAAAAATTATTCAATTGATGTATGTTATCCATATGGATGTGAATGCCAACTAATTCATGTTTGGCCTCTATGATAAATGTTTCCATGCAATTTCAAGGATGAAGGTTGGAATCTTATCAAGGATTGTCTATAAATTCATATCGTTTGCATCAAAATGGGTTGAAACATGACTACCATGATGAAATGGTATAAAATAATCATTTTCATCCCTACGGCCCATAAATTATCTTTCATAGTGATTACCTTGTAAATGGGCTCCACTATACTATTGTAAATTACATCTTCCCTAAACATTTATATTGGAATCCTTACAATCTAGTGTCCATCCTGACATTTCTAAATTTGATATAGATTTAAATAAGATGTTTGATAAACTCATGCAATCATAGAATACCATTTTTAAGAAACATATTACATGCTTTGAAATAAAATCTATTTGTATTCACCATTCCATTTCCCCATAATCAAATAGTTTAATAATCCCTCATAAAATGTCAAATATACAAAGTTACAAGCTTTTACTTCACTAAATAGAATAAATTGCTAATTCCAAGAAAAATGTGAATGATATAATTAATGACTATTCAACCAAAGCGACAATAAATGTAACAAATTTCATACCAATAGGTCTAACTTCCAAGTGAATATATAGAAACACCAAATAGTTATCACTATTCATAAAATTATCAAATAACTTACAAAATTTCCATTATAAAAAAGAAAATATTTCTCTTTGCTTTCAAAACAAACCTTAGTTCATATACAATCAACAAAAATGACCTTCATGATTGAATGTACCAGATTTAAATAAAAACTTCATGGAAGGAGTCAAACCAAAATATCATAACAAAACCCTAACATCCCTTTCAATGCTTTAACATGTTATTCCAAAATATCATGTTTATCCTTTCATGCCAAAAACTTGCCTTGCATTTCAAATTTGCTATGCATTATATAATTTTATAAACATCATAGGGTTTTCAAAAAATGGGTTTGAGAAAAATCAATTTTCATCTTAATGTCATACATAGTCTGCAATATGGAACTAAAACAAATGAAAACCCAATATACTCACATGTGAAACCAAATTCAACTTCAAAAATCATGCTTACAAATAGGAATAATTTCATCATTATAGTTCAAAAGGATTTATAGCATAATGACAATGCATCATTTTAAAGAAAATGACATGCAAACATAAAATCAATGAAATGAACTAAAGTTGTTTTCCTCACAAGTAAAACTTTCAATATATTCCAAATAACTATAACCACCACCACCTTTATAATATTTAGCTGACATGATATAAAATAATCCTGTTGATGTGGGTTTTATGTACGCCTAAAAACAATCATGAGGTAAACTCTAATTTTTTGGGATCTTGGTAAAGATTGACTTCACTCTGGGGTACAAGTTACAAGTATTTGGTCTTGCAGTGACTTGTGGTGGAATGGCGGTAAGCGAAGCAACTTTCAACCAAGATGGTTTAGTTATGGATATGAATCCTAGATTCACTTGGGTTGAATGGAATGGAAATGAACTTAACTAAAGTGGTTAATATTTAAAGAAACTATAAATAGAGGGAAGGGTAAGGTGAGAAAGAGGATCTATAAATAGAGAACATAAATTCTATCTAACTAGCTTTAGAACAAGGATAAAAGCTAAAGGATTAATGATTTTAATTTGTTTCTTTAGCACATAGAACTGACAAACATAGTAAAAAGGTATAAGGAATATAATGCAATTAACTCCTAGTTATCAGTTAAAGGCTATTGTTATTAAGACTATTATAGCATTTCTTAATAAAATATTATAGCAAACCCCATGGAGCACCTTCGACTAGATATAGATTAGTCTATGAAGTTGCATCAAATGGTATTTCTACATAAATTTAAAGAATAACATACAAAAATTGTTTTAATAAAATAAGATCTATCAACCTAAAATAATGATGCATGTTTTTTGATAAAAATCTTGCTAATTAACCACAAGCTACTTGAACTTGCTATAGCATATATCAATAAAATAAGCCACCACTTAGATAAAATGCATCAAAACTATAACATAGACATAAAAGAGAAAGCTATGCAACAAAAAAAAGTTTAGAACAACTAGAAAGGTCTCTATCTATATTGAATACTAAAATTTCTCCTCCCTTTAAAATTCAGAGATTACATGTACATGTAGGCTTGGGATGGGGATGCCTCATCCCTCAATTCATTCTTAAAGTTACATTGTTTTTAAAATATCCCATGAAGAAACATGTATGACTAGGATGTTTACAACCATTTATAAGAGACAAAATAGTTACAATAAACTTATAGTTACATTGTCAATGAAAAATAACAAAAGAATTTGCCTACAAGGAGGTTAATTACATTTGTTAATGTTTGTGTGTAGGTAGTTGTCATTGATGTGATGAAAGTTTTTAAAATGGTGGGCATAATTTTTTAGATGCAAGCATAGTTAAAATGGCTAGTGGGGGAATCACAATTGAAGATACATGTTTGTTTTCCTTCCAAGCCTAAAAATGTTTACTAACAAGACTATTTTGGGATCAGATGATGTCCACGTTTATTAAAGATGGCAAGTGGATTCTATTGACCTCTATCAAGAAAATTCCATGTTCAATTTTCATGGCCCTAAAATATACCCCAAAAAATTCTTATTTTGTTACTCTCTTCCTCATAAAGTAGTTCTTGGCCAATTTCTTCCAAAGAACATCCTTGAAGTCCCTGTTTGAAATTGGTAGCTATATACATAATATTTTCAAACTTTATCAATTATTGATGCTTTCTTTCTTATGGAAACTCATGAAGACTAAATCTCTTTAAGTGCATGCCTTAAGAGGTGCACCAAGAAAGGGTTGGGTATAACATTAGTGCTTTGCATAATCTTTTTCCCTTTACCACCCCTTACTACCAATCTAACCATCTGAAAAACAATCCCCTAAGCTTTGCCTCTTTTTTTTCACCCTCCTCTAGTCATTATATTCCTTAATTAGCCCTTCCATAACTTTAAAACCCTTTACAAAAATTTATAATAAAATTTCATCCCCATCAACCTTATACTCTGATTGACAAAACTCATTTAGGGTATAGGTCAGCCCCTAGCCGACCTAAACCAAGACCTAATTTATTTTTATCAATAACAATATAGAGTCGATTGGGTTGACCCTATCAGTTAAACTTTGAAAAGGGATTAGGGTTAGATTCAGCTATATAAACACATTCATTTCATCATTTCTTAGAGAGAGATAGAGTTAAGTATTCATTTGTGCTTCTTTACAATATGATCTTCCACTATTTTACTTGAGGAGTCATATTTTAAGGTTTCTATTTGGAAAAGAATCTTGTCTTATGAAAAAGTCTTAGATGCTTTGGCCTTTATTATTGATCCTTACAAACCAAAACCTCCTCTTCTAAATCACCTTTGTCTAAGGGATATATTGAGTCTTGATGGGTTCATCTTCAAGGTAAGTATCTCTAACTTTGATCCTCTAATTTAGTATATAGAATTATCATAATTAATGGCTTTTGAATATATTGCTCTCTCCAAGCATTAGGTTTTTACCTATACTTAGATTATTTAAGAATATCTTATGCATTTTTACTTTTATATTTACTAACCTCTCATTTGTGCCACAAGCTTTGGTGAGTACTAGATTAGGCTTTTACTTTACTTTTCATTTACTTTTATGAATATGAGAACATAGGACCTAGTTAGGGTTATTGCATAGGTTTTCTTAATTGGATGATTTATAACCCTCCCTAATGATATTATTGTGGTAATATATTCCTTGGCTAGGTCTTGTAGATCCATATTGGTCATGACCTAGAGTATCTAATGCATCAACAATCAAAAGTGTAAGTAATATTTATCTTCTCTAAGCTAGGATTGATTTATAGATCAGTTACATTTCCCTTTGCATACATTCTAGTGAACTCAACATGAAATATAACCCTTGAAATTTTTATTTCATGCCATCATTTTTGTCATCATATCATATTTTCCTCTCTGTTTAGTAATATATTAAACCAATTGGTATAGTTTTAACTTTTTATGTGCAATTTTAACACACATTCACTTTAAAATGACTATGTTTTATTTGTGCAAGTCTTTATCAATTACAAGTTACTGGATTGAGAAATTAGACATAGTATTCTTCTTTAGTTATAGATTATCATAAATACTCAAATCAGTTGACTCTTTCGACTATTTTCTTCTACCAACATACAGGTCTACAAAAATAGTCAAACAATTCAACTCTATTTGTTATCTCTTTTTTAGCACACAAGGTTTTACAAACTTGGTGAAACTAATTGGCATAATTTTGAAGTAGCATTTGAACATCAAAGCATAAGAGATTACAAGCTAAAACATCTTCAATCCCACCAAGGTTACTTTCTCTCTATCTATTATTTATAGTTCTTCCTTCAGTACTATTTTTCACAAGTTTGCAGTCTATAAAACTCTAACCCTATAGTTAACTAGGTCAACATCATTGATTAGGTTCTATAGTCTATATTTTTTCTAAGAGACATAGTCAAACTATTTGAATTTATTCTTTAAGACCTTGATTCTCAGAAAATAAGTGACCCAGTTGACTCTATTCTATATTATTTACATATAGTGTTGCCTAAACTGACTCTATATTATTCTCAATCAAGTAATTAACATTTATTTAATAGTAATTAATTCACCTTTCATTTTCAATTGTTTGCATGCTTATATTAACTCACATAGATTAAATAGTTAGTTTTTAAAATTATCATTTTAGTTACATTGTTTTAATCATTTTCACACACTAACAAATCACTTTACATTCAAAAACCATTAAATATTTTTCTCCCTTCGGCCTACCTACTTGCTTCTTATCACCAAGGGGGAAGCCAGCTTGGTTTTTTGGCCAAGTATAAATAAGTGGTTGATGGTATGTATTGGAAAATAACCCAACATCCTTATCATTTTAGGATTGTGAAGTGATGAGGTAGGACCCAATATCAATCTAGTACCATCACCAATATGAGTCCCTTTCAATCCAAACATCTTGAAACCAACCTTAGCTTGCTTTCTAGTTCCTTATTTCATCTAACTTCCCTATTGAATTAAAATTAAAAATTTAATATAACTCAAAAACACTTAGGATGACCAATTAGTTAGCATTTAATTTGCAATTGCTACTTACTCTCATCATTATGTGTTGTATTACAAAACTTGCATTGGTAAGTGTTGGTGCAAGGTTTGTGTTGTGTGTTTCATTTTCAATCATATTAATCCAATTACTTGTGTGCTTAATTTCATTATTATTTCAAATTATCTTGAAAAAATTTCCCATGTTCATTAATATAATGTTGACCCATATGATTGTGTATTCTATTTAACCTATGTTTGAGTAGTACTCTATCGACTTAGTCGATTATGTACCTTTTGGTTGACTATGTTCCTTATTTGGTCAACCCAATCCTTGACTTTTCTTATTCTTTCCTAATATTTATTTATTTCATTAAACATCATTAAATCCCCTATCATTATATTTTTAGACAATATGAATCCATTTAGATAGTATATGGGGTGATATTTTCTTTCTTTTTTCACCTCCTAAGAAAATCCTCACTCTTAGAGTACTTCTTCTCCTCCCTCATCCTTGGATTACAACATGGTTCAAATGTCACCACAAAATGAGATTGGTGGATCCAATATTTTCCATACCTATCAATAAAATTCCCATCTTCAAGCATATCATCACAATGTGGGGGTAATTCACACAAGCCTATCTGATAACCCCACAAGTAATCCACCACCTAATAACCCTCCCCCTAATACCAATTTGGGGAGTCCTCCTAAAAACACCAACCCACCAATTGATACCACATAAATTATTGAAAAAATAATTAAATAAATGAACACAATGCAAACAATTAACACCTCCCAAATTATGCAATTAAAACATCATTTGATCAACATGGCTAATCAACCTCTCATTCTTCTCCCTCAAAATAATCAAAATTTTATTCCTTCACCTCTTAGAGATGTTGTAAAAAATGTCATCCCCCAACCTATCATGAACAATAAGATGCTCCAACACATTCAAAATGATCCTTTATCCCCCTTCATTATTTTTATTGATATTGGTAATATATTTCCAACTATTAAATATGACAGGACTAAAGACCCTACATCTTTTCCTAAGGAATTAAGTAATTTTTATAAAGAGTGGATCCAAACCAATACTTTTTCCACAACTAAACTTTTAGTCAAAAATTTTACTAGTGGTTTATTGGAATGGTATAATCAACTTCCCCAGCATTCCATATCATAACTTAAGTATTTATTCAATCCTCTAGTTAAATAATTTTAACACAATGATCTTCTTGAAAATTGCCTTAGCCATTTCATCAATGTTAAGTAATCTCCCACTGAATTAGCTCATGATTTCATCAAGTGATGGAAATATATAGGTCATAAGTAAGATCATAACATGACCTATGACATATTTTTTAAACTCTTTATAACTGCATTAACTCCTTCAATTTAGTATAAGGTTCAAACTTTTTCTCCTCAAATGCTCAATGAAGCTCTTGACCAAGCCAAGAATCAAGACTTCTTAATGAAAAAGCTTAAACCTAATACCAAAATCATTAAATTATATTTTCAACATTAAAATAATGTGATAACTAATAATCCTCCTCAATCCATATCAAGAGTTTCCAAAATTGACATTTCCCAACCTTCTCACACCATTAACAGTGTAGTAAATGAAATAATTTTTAGTGCCCTCTAAACCATTTATGTATCCCAATAATCCTCCTAAATGTTATGACACTAATAAATTTTGTTGGTTCCATTCCAATATTGGTCACTCCCATGAAACATGTAGAGGTATCTTAAAATTTTCCATCTCCTATATGCTTGGTGATTCATTCAATCATGAAGCCATAATTTAACTCCATTATCAAGATTACATTAATGCTTCTCAAAAATGACAAGATCCCAAATCTTCTTCTTCTAACAACCAATTTTTTTTTCCACATCTAACACTCAACATGACAACAAGTATGGTTGTGCCATTTGTTAGGTATTTGAAGATCTCATATGTAGATTTAACACATGAAATAGGCTATTAATGTTATAGAACATAGAGAGCACAAGAAATATTTTAATTTACACAATAAATTATATTATTCACTCTATTACAAATCCATACAGGTAATACAATTATATAGGAAAAGTATTTCCTATAAATAGGGTGACTCATATCACCATAATATCCCTTCACACCCTATTATTACTCACAAACCTATAAACTCTCATATGTAACTAATAACTCACTTATTTACATACTATTGTTGTAACTCACAATAATAATACAATCGATAATATATTCTAACAAATATATTTTAATAACTAACTATATGTAATAGTGAATTATTACTCTCATAATTATTCACATTATGATATATAAATTAATGTGAGGGTTAATTATTCCCTAACATTCCCCCCTTAGGCCTTACATAGTAATTTGTGTTTTACAGGACTTAATAAAAGTAAAGAAGGAACACATCAACCTCTTATCAACCATTCATTTTTGAGAACACATCAATCAAATTAGTATGGGAACTTTGAACAGGAACATATGCCATCGACCATTCATTGAGGGAACTGCATCAACCTAAATAGTGTGGGAACCATGAGAAGGAACCATCTATTCAACTTTCACTCATGTATCCCCAAGAACTGGTTCAAATATAATTATATGCCAATGTATACTCTTAGGTCTATATACTACTATTTGAATATTGTTACACATGACCATTACTATGAAAATAATGCATCATGTATTTACTCCATGTGAATACAATGAATGTTTCACTGGCTAATGATCTTCATAAATAAGTAAGGTAGTTAGAAGATCTTTGAAATTATCTACTCTCCTAACTATTTCCACATTCATGTATCTCCTAAACACCTTTTTTATGTAGTACACTATATGGTAAAATAGTAAATACACCTCTTATTTATCACACGTACAAACAAGTGTTGAAAATAAAAAATATCTATATATTCCACTATAGGAGAAGTACCCCTTCATTAGTGGATAATGAGAGGTATAGAAATCCTCCATCCTCTACTGTCCTCCACCTCGAATAGGTGAAATTGCTTACTTAGTCGAAGAAGTTGTGAAGCTTAGATGCATGAATTTTTTGAGGATAAATCTCTGATAGTTTGGACATCGCATACAAGTGAAAATGCATCTGTGAGGCAATTTTTTTATTTTTATAATTTTGACAATGACTTATTGACATGTACATGAATTTCAAAAATAGACTAGACATAATTAATGACTGATAATTTTGAATTTTTTCTTTTGACATAAATGATGACAATAATGACTCCTTATATAAAAAAAGACTAAAGACGCCAAAATTTATATTTTTGACTTTCATTGACATACTAGACTTTAAAAATAATAACACAACATAATTTTTAAACCTAATAGGAAAAAGCAATTAAATATCAGTTTTAATTAAAAAAACATAATATACAAACCTAGGACTACTTAATAAGTAATTTGGAGATAAACCACTTATTTGACTTAATACAAATGTTATAACAATAGATAAAATTCAAAATACTCACAACATTTTAAACTCTCTAAAGACCCAAAATACAAAACTTATATAATAACAGGTTTATAGAAACACAAACTAAATATTAATAAATCCCAACTCACTATTACAAGAGCTTTATGAAATAAATTTTAAAATAACTAACTTTTACAAATAAACCTATTCGCATGAGACCAAACAAAATGGACATAGAACTATAGAAATTTTCTTACAAAATTCCATTTAAATTTTTATCCATCTTGACATAGATTTGCCTTGAGTTAAGGTGAATGAGAATTAGTATTCACAATTATAACTTACATTAAAATTCATGATGATATGACAACATACACCATAGTTGAAAACTTATAGAAACACGTCAATGCAGGTGATGATGTGAACAATTGATGTTGTGGTAAGTTATTAAGGTGGATGAATTTGTGCTTGTATACATGTTTACTAAAATACAAACTCGATAATGTAAGTTCAAGAGAACTATCATCCTATGCAAATTAAAATTAGTGAATAAACATCTCAATGAAAAATGCCTTATTCAAGCTTCATACTAATTTTTTACGTAATGTAGATTTGATACGCATAGTAGAATTGTTACATAATACAAGTTTACATTGTAATTGGTGGTGAGATAATTTATTATTATGATGCCAAAACACTTAATAAGTCTTAGATATAGTTACATATGATTTATTTATATATTATTTGAAGTCTTCAATCTAAATAGAGCACACACAGTGAATGTGGATCATAATAGCCTAAAGATAAACAACATGATGATAAGAAATGATAGAATAGTAATTGATCAATTTTTTAATAACATAATAATAACCAATCTAAATAGTATATGAATGAAATGCAATATGCATGCTAAATTTATTCTGATATGACTACAATATGCATGCTCAGTTCGGTGGTGTTATAAAAAATACATGGGCCAAAAAATTGATATACAAACTAACATTAGTTGGATCAATACAACATAGAAATAAATCACAAACAATGAGAAAGAATGAGTAAAACCTTTCTCAAGTTACTCCCATCATGATCTAAATCTTGATCTAATACCACTATTAGGTATTTTAAGAGCTTATTTACATATTTAACACATGCAATAGAGCTATTGATGTTGCAGAACATAGAGAACATAGGAAATATTTTAATTCACACAATATATTCTATTATTTACTCTTTTAAAAATCCATATGAGTGTTACAACTATATAGGAAAAGTCTTTCTTATAAATAGGGTGGCTTGTATCACCATAAATCTCTCCATAATATCTCCTCACACCCTATTATTACTCATAAACCTATTAACTCTCATACATAAATAACAACTAACTTATTTACATATTATTGTTTTAACTTACAAAAATAATACAATCAACAATATATTCTAACAACTAATTATATGTAATAGTGAATTATTACTCTCGTAATTATTCACATTACAATATATAAATTATTGTGAGGGTTAATTATTCTATAATAACGTTAATGTTGAATATGATTAATATTATAACAATTATCAATATGTCAACATGACTAAGGTTAATTATTGACGTAAATCAGCTCATAAAGATCCTATCACTAAACCTAAGAAACCATCTTTACAAGAGAAACTCCTCAAAGATACTACAACTACTCACCTAGATTCGAAAACCAATGAGGAACCATCTCCTCATTCTGAACTCCAAACCACTTCTCTTCCTCTAAAATCTAATTTACCTTATAATCATCATGTTAGTTATTCTTCAAAAACCCATTGGAAATTTTTGGAAGAACTTAATTCCATGCCTTGAAAGATACCTCTTATGGAGTTAGTTTTCATCTCTCCTTATCATCATAATTTCTTCATGTAATAACTTCAACAAATTGAAGATCTATATTCCTTAGAATAAGAACCATCTTCTCATGAGCCTCAACCAATTGAAGTGCATACCATTGAATCCATTTACCCTTATTTTAAACCTTCCATAGAGTTCCTTGAATAAGACATGATCAATGATGAGATAATCTTTCAAGCTGATGATATAGCCCTATTCATTAAAATAGCCATTAATACCATGCATATTTCAAAGTATTAGTAGACAAAGGATCTGGTATTAATGTGACATCTATATGTCTCATTCCACAACTTTGTTATAATAAAGATCATCTCAAACAAACTCATTTAAAATTTCATGGATTTGATAAAACTAATCAAATTCCACTTGGTTGTATTTGTCTCCCTCTTAATATTTTACCTAAGACCATTCAAATTAAATTCATGGTCCTTGATTTACCCTTATCTTAAAACATACTCCTAAGATGCCCATGGACTCATATAATGAGGGTTATTGCTTCTTATGGTAGCCAATTTATCAAGTTCCTTCATAACAATAAAAGTTATAAACATGAATTCAATCCCAACCCTTAGAGTATTCAACTTCCAAATCCCAAATCTCAATATTGAATTCCCATAATTCTAATGATCGATAGTACTCCCTTACCTAAATTTTTCAACAAGAATCTGGATTTACATGTCACTCTTATTGATTCAAATGATGATGAGCCTAATTATTTATAAAATATCTACAACACTATCAATGTACCTCCTTACATCTTAGATTGTATTCCTCCTTCTTTATTGCCTCATGATTGTACCATCCCTATTTTCTATGATATCACTATTTCTCCCCTCCATGCAATGCTGAAGAAGCATCTTACATAGAGGATGACTTCACATGAAATGATTATGAAGTTTTTAAATTATTCCAAGATCCTTTAATCATATGTCCACATAAATTTATTGATTTAGGCATCTCTCCTTTTAAAGCCACCCCTGAATATCAAGCATGTACAATCTCTCCAACTTATGATGCTAACTAAATCATGACCTAAGCTCAATCATGAAACTTGGATGTTTAACATTATTAGAAACCTCTAGCTCAAATACATGATTTCAATCATGATGTTCATACCATTTCCATAAATTTTAAATTAACACTTGAAGGTCATGTAAATTCCACTAATTCTCCACTTATTTATACTCCTTGGCTGTTAAAATAGATCTTACCTTCCAAATCTCTAGAACTTCCTGTATACACATAATATTTGTAAACTTTTATCAATTACTGACACTTTATATCTTGCAAGAACCTATCGAGTCTTAATTTCTCTATGTGCATGCCTTAAGGGGTATACCAAGAAAGGGTTGGGTAGACCATTGGTGCTTCTTAAGATTTTTGTTACTTTTTCCACTTGCCATATACACTCTTGCTTCATAAAACCATGAACCCTAGGCTTATTCTTCTCTTTCCTATACATTCCAGTTATTATCATGCTTTATTCTTTAATTTATTACCTTGTTACCCTTTTGAATTATTAAAAAAAATAGGTCAACTTAGTTGGCCTAGTGTGTTTTGGTGACACTTTAGCTCTTTTGGTTTGTTAGCCTCTCGATCGACCTAACATAGACCTAGTGAGTTAGCTTGAAAATATGATATGTCAACCCAGTTGATCTAGTACAACTGACATGTCTAAAAGTTTTTAGGTAAGATCCACCAATATATACAAGTTTATTTCATAATTATTAATAAGATAAAGTTGAAATAAGTAAAGAAGTGCAAATAAACATCTACTTATTGACCATTCTACTTGAGGCATAAAGCTTTAGGGTTTAATACTTTCTTTGGAGTTCTGATCTTATCTTGTGGAGAAGCATTTTGGATGCTTAGGTAGGTTGTATAGCCTAAAGATTATTTATCTTGGTTATCCTTACAAACCACAACAATCTCTTGTGTAGTACCTTGGCCAAGGGAGAGATTGTAGCTTGATAGGTTCATATTCATTAGTAAGTATTCTTAACTTTATTTCTCCTTTGTAAGAGTAGATAGATAATGTAGTATGTATTCTTATCTTCCATGTATTAATATTTTGTATACATTGACATGAGTATATATCTCTTATGCATTTTTAGTTTAGTTATTTATTTATTATTTTCTAACCCCCACTTTGTGTCATAAGCTTGTGCACACTAGATTAGTTTACTTTTCTTGTTATTAGAATAGTTTACTCTTTTATTTTTTAGGATAAGTAAAATATCAAATCATAGGAATATTTTAGGGTTGTGTAATTGTGTTAGACTGTAGGCTTTATAACCCTTCCTAGCATGATATGTTGTGATAATTGTATAATTGATTCCCTAATTGGGTCTAGTAGATCCTCATATTGGTCATGCTCCCACTTAACAAGTGTATACCCAATCAAAAGTGTAGGTGTGCTCTATCTTATTTGATCTAATATTAATTCATGTACATCATGTAATTATGATTGCATACATTCTAGTAAACCTGATGTGAATCCTATCTCACCACTGGTTGGATTGTCTTGACATTTCCATTCTTGTTTCTTTTCTTATCTACTATTAGTTTCACTTTGACTTTACCTTCATTACATTCTAGTGAACCTGATGTGAAATAAACCCTTACAATATTTCATTCACTTATTTCATTTTCTTTTGATCATCATTTTTATCATAGATTTTGACATACTAGATCAATTCTATCAACCTAGTTCTTTTTCTCTATGCATAAATTTTCAAGAATAGGTAATTGGATCAACCATCTCGACCCAATATAGGTTTCAATTTTATAGACTTCTAGATTAGCCTACTAGGTTGACCAGCTCAACCTTAGTGCATTTTTAGACATCTTATTCAACCTACTAGGTTGACCAGGTCAACTTAGTGTATGTTCATCACTTTTTTAGTAGGTTTCTATATTGCTTGGTTGACCAGCTCAACCCAATTTATAGGTTTTTGATATATTACTCCAAGGTTCTTAATCAACAATCTTCTCATTTCCATCTTTAAACCATCAAGGTTAGTCTTTTATTCTTTATCTCTTTTTGTTATATACTTTCATTTCAAGTTTTCAATCTTCAAAACTACACCTGTATAGCCAACTTGATCACCCTGGTCGACCCAGGTCTATGTTCTATGTGTTGTCTAAAATAACTAGGTCAATCTAGTCAACTAAGTCAATTTTTTAGACCATGTCTTCAACAATACTATCTCAACCCTATTAACCTAATTTTGTATGTTTTGCATATAGTGTGTTCACTATACCTTATTTCAAAGTTGGAATTCACCTTGTATATTAATCACATGTTTTATTTTAGTTATTTACATAATTATAATATCTCACATAGTCTAATTAGGAGGTTTTTAATTAATTACTTATTTTTACTATTTATATTTTATGCACACATAGCCAAACCACATAAACATCAACAAACATTTAAACATTTGACTACCTAGGACAACTTACTTGGATTTCATCACCAAGGGGGAAGCTAACTTGATGTTCTAGTCAAGTATAAAGCATGGTCAATGGTATATTTTGGCTAAGCACCCAACACCCTTATCATTTTTGTTTATGAATTGAGGGGGTAGGCCCCAATACCAATCCTTTATCATTGCCACTAAAATTCCTTTCATCCTAAACTTACCTGAAACTATCCTGAGATTGATATCTAGTACCTTGCTTATAGCAATCTTCTTTTACACTTAAAATCATTCTTAATCATCTAATCAACATTCTAGGTTGACCAATTGGCTAGCTTTACTTTCAAGTTGCTTACTTGATCTTTAATTAATTTTGTGTACAAAATCTTGCATTATCTAGTGTTAGTGTAAGGTTTTGCTTTGTGTCCCTTCAATTTAATTGACTATTTATTTCCCTTTAGTACTTGTTGATTTTCATTATTTTAAAAATGTATTTTTTTAATTTCACAACTTTCTATCAACTTTATCATATTCCCTACATCATCACTAATCCAAATCATTTCACATTTTGTAAAATGGATGAGTAGAAACAAAGATCTAGGTAAAACAAGAAATCAGAACCTGTCTATTAAACTAGGTCAACCTTATCAACCTAGTATCTATTTCAGCTTCTATCCATTATACTAGGTCAAATTGATTGACCCTTTACTATCTACATCCATTTTACCTTTTTTTATGACCTCTATTTATTATACTAGATTGACTTAGTTGACCCTATATAGTTTTGCAGTCCCTATTTCTATGCTCAGTCGACCTAGTTAACCCTATTCTATTTTTTATCACTCTTTGTTCTCCTTGTGTAGTTATCTAGTCTTGTTTCATCATGATGACATATTTTCAACATTTCCTTAGTCAAAAACATTACATTATTAAGTACTTGGATAGTAACCTCACTTGTTTCATTACTTCTAATGAAACTATCTAATTTCTTCCTTCCCCTTCTCCTAAGCCTAAACCACTCACTACACAATGCAATTTAGATGAGATCCTTCATCATAATCCTCTTCCCAATACCAATGTTGGGATTAATTCACCAAATAATACTACTCATATTGATAATATATATGGTTCCTAAATATTCAACAACTTTGATGATAATACTATTTACACTCCTCATAAGAATGGTGGCCTTACCGAGATTCCCTCTTCTTCTACCACACTTAAGATAACTAACACTAATGTTTTGAATCCTCCATCTCTAAATCATCCTCCTCCCACCAACACTAAAAATTATCTTCTTATAAACACTAATACCCCACCTTCAAACCCACCCATTGACACAACTCAACTTCTTTCCCAAGTCATACATCAAATGAACATCATGCAAACAACCAATCAATCTAAAATGATGAACATGTAACAACATCTATGTAGCATGATTAGTCAACCACCTCAATTCATCATGTCTCAACCAAATCAAAATTTTGTCCCTCTTCCTCTTAGATATGCCAATAGAAATATCATCCATCAACCTCCAATGAATAACAAAATGCTTTAACATCTTCAAAATGAGCCTTTAGCCCCAGTTATTGCATCCATAGATATTAGAAACATTCTCCAACTATCACATATAATGGGACTAAGGACCCCATTATCTTTCTTAAATATTTTGGTAACCTCTACAAGGAATGGGTCTAAACTAACACCTTTTCTACCACTAATCTCTTAGCCAAAACCTTTGTTGGTGATGCACTTGAATGGTATAACTAACTTCCTAGACATTTCATCTCACAACTAGAAGATTTATTCAATGCTCTAGTGAAGGAATTCCAACATGATGATCTTCTTAAAAATTACCTTAGCCATTTCATCAATGCCAAGAAACTTCTTAATGAATCTTCTCATATTTTCATCAAATGATGGAAGTCTCTTTCTCACAAATTAGACCATAACATGAATGATGACACTCTTCTAAAACTATTTGTCACTACTCTTAAACCTTCCCTTTAATACAAAGTTTGAATCTTTTCACCTAAAACTTTATAAGAAGCCTTAGACCAAGTAAAAATGCAATACTTTCTTATGACTCAATTTGAACCATCTCAAAAATCTACTAAAGAACCTTTTCAATAATCTTCTCATAACAATGATTCATCTAAGTCTCCTCAACCTCAAAATGGAGCATCCAATTCCACCAATTTTAACCCAACCCACCCTCCCTTGAGTTTAACATAACTTAAAGATAAATTTCCACCCTCTAAACCCATTAACTTTGATCATTATAAACCTCCTCCAAAATGGTACAATCTAGATAAATTTTGTTGGTGGCATGCTACTATAGGACATTCTCATGAGTCCTATCATGATCTTCACTGATTTCTTATTTTTTCCTTACTTGGTCCACATTTCAATCTTGATATTCTTACCAAAAAATTTATCAAGATTATATTCAAGATTCTCAAATTGAATCTCAAAAACTACAATCACATCAACATCAACTACCTAATGAACAACAACAATCATCCCATACCTATACCTCATCTGATATTTTTTTTCAAACAATAATTGATCCTTCTTCCTACACAAATAAAGAAAGGATAGATAACATGAAAAACTTTAAACATGTTGTGGCATCCATTTAACTTCAACCTCTTAGGCCACATAAACCAAAAGAATACCTAGTTCAAATGCCTACTCCAAAGCACATCATACATGGTCCTCCTTTATCTCCTGATACCTCTCCTACACATCATATGTCACATTAAACCTCCTTAAAATGTAACAAACCAACACATTTACCTATTTTCAGATGCACCTATCAATCTAATGTAAATCATTTTAATGGATGTTACCTCATTCTACCTCACATGTTGGGGCATCTTGTGATGCCCATCCACTTGTCCCTTTAGATTTTGGGGCATCTTGTAATGCCCATCCACATATCCATTCAAACTTTGGGGCATCTTGTGATGCCCATCCCTACATACAATTACCCATTGGGGCATATTACGATGCCCACTCTTATTCTACAATGCATAATAATAAACACATCAATCTTCAAGAAACTTTTTGAGACTTATAAACTTGTATTTCACATGATCATTTTTTATATAGACGTTAGCATATATTTTACTTGTTATTTTTGTCTCATGTTTCTTTTTTTTTTATGCATTTTTCTTCTTTTTCACCTTCCTAAGCATCATCATTTTCCTTTATGTTCTTTTGTCTTTCTTATACATCACATTTGGCATTTGCTTTCATTTTTACCCTTATATATCTCTTTTATTCTTTGTTTTTTTATATCATTCTTTGCTTTAATATCTTTATGATCATTTTTTACCATTTCTTTAGCATTTACCTCTTGATGTGCCAAATTATTCTTTCTCTTTTGACATTTCTATTTTGGCACCCTCGTGGGTTTCTATTTTGTGAGTTGATTCATAAGACCATGGATAGGACCCAACACCCCTCACAAAATTACCATTCTTTTACTTATTTTTCTCATTTTATTGCTTCTTACCAATGTTATTTTGGCATCTTTTAGGTTTTTATTTTGTGAGCTTCTTTTTAAGAAGGCTTCCTCATCTTGCTTCTCTCTTTATTTTTGGCAGCCTCATGGGTTTATCTTTTATGAATTGCTTTGTAAGATCATGGATAGGACCTATCCCTCCTTATAAAATACCACCTTTCATGTTCTTCATCGTTGTTCTCAACTTTATATTTTGATTATTTTGTTAGATGAATTTTTCAACACAATCTATTTTAGCATGTTTTCCTCCATTTACCTCATTCTTATGATAAGTAATCACACTTTAATATCATTGTATCCCTTTTTCCCTTTTGTCACATTCTTTACAATTTGAAGAAATTCAAATAATTTCATGTGTCATTCCTCTTTATTTCCCCTCTCTTTCATCTATGAATTGGATAAAACAAGGTTGAAGTCAAGATAATACTTTTATTTCACCTTGATTTATGAGACTCTTAGACCCCATGCTCTTTTAAGTTCTCTCTATTAGAAAACTTATCCCAAGTTTTCAAATAAAATTCATCTTTAGCACCCATGTTTGGTTTTCCAAATCCGTATGGAGGAGAAATATAAAAATAGCCATCAAGAAAGTTAAAAGCCAAATCATTTAAAATAAAAGGTAATGATATATAAAAGGTAACATAAAAATCTCATAAATAAAATTCACACCAAAAGACATGATTAAAATCACATTTATAATCAATAATCAAAGTTTAAACTCCATAATTAGCTTCACATAGAGCCAAAGTTTGTTGGGGTATGGTAGGCTAGTAGATTGGAATAGGGGAATTCAAAAAAAATCTATGGTGCTACCTACTTTCTCACATAAGTACCCAATCTTCATAGTAGACATATGGATCTATAAGGGGTCCTGAAGAATGGGGAACATGTCATGGGGAGGTAGTTCTATTTTACTTTTCATGCATATAGCCTTCATGGTATGATCTATATACATCATTTGTTTACCCAAGACTTGTGTCTCTAAGATAATTTCTTCAAGGTCCTTAAGGTTGACAGTCCTCTTGTTTTGACAAACTTAATTTTAGTGTCTTGACTTAGATAAAGAGTTTATATACCTTGGTTTTTACTTCATTCTTCCCTCCACCTATTTCATTTACCCCCTTGATAATCAAATTGTGATTCTAAATCTATTTCCCCTCTTCTATAATTCATTCTTCTTCATCTCTTAAAAACATGCTAGCACTACTTTATTTTATTTTTATCTATCCTTACAAAAAAAACATGTTTTAGTAATCATGGGTCACTCTTTTATTTCATTTATCATTATTGTACATCCTTTTTATTGTAGATAGCTGAGTCTGCATCTCTTTTACCATTATTATATGCTTTTCATTATGTATTCCTTCTTCATGTTTATCTTACATCTTGACTTACATTTCATTTTACATTCTTTCATATTTTTATTTTTGTTTGATTCTTTCATGCCTATCTTACATGAGCTTAATTTATACCCTTTTCCATATCTTTGTTAGCTTTGTCTTGCATTGATATTTCATTTATAATTTATGTTTTACATGTTTCGTATCTTTGATTTAGTATTTTATACATTCTCATTTGACATTTATGTTTTACTTATCATTTGTCCTTTATTTCTTATCTTATTGTCATTTATTTTCCAATCAATTTTCATTTAATTTCAATCATTTTACATTCTATTGTCATTCATTTGCCAGTCTTTTTTCATTCATTTTCCATCCTTTTATCATTTATTTGACTTAAATATTTTTAACCTTGTTTTACTAATCCTAATTTGCCATAGTTTCCTAAAAACCTGTCTCCATTAAATATTCTATGTCTATCTTCCAAAAAAATTGATTTTTGGCTATTTTTTGCACTAAATTCGATAGGTTCACCTAGTGTACTCTACATTAGACACCTTCATTTTTATTACAGTCTACTTCTTTATCTACAACAATAAGGTAAGTTAAAGTTATGTGTTTCTCAATATAGTTCTTTCATTTATTTTATTTGCTACTTACTACACCATACTTAGCATTAGCATTATGTGTTAACATGTTTTCTTCTAAAACACCATCTCATGTTGCACTTACATGACACGTGATGAGCTTCAGTTGGGGCATATGTATATACATAATATTTTTAAACTTTTATCAATTACTGACACTTTATATCTTGCAAGAACCTATCGAGTTTCAATATATCTAAGTGAATGCCTTAAGGGGTGGGTAGACCATTGGTGCTTCATAATATTATTATTCTTTTTTCCACTTTCCATCTACACTTTTTCTTCCTAAAATAATTAACCCTTGGATTATTATTATCTTTCCTATCCATTTTGATAATTATCATGATTTATTCCTTCATTTCTTACCTTATTACCCTTTTGACCTATTCAACAAACTAGGTCAACTTGGTTAACCTAGTGTGTTTTGGGGATGCTTTATCTCTTTTGGTTTGTTAGCCTCTGAGTCGACCTAACATAGACCTAGTGAGTTAGCCCAAAAACATGCTAGGTCGACTCGATCAACCTAGTACAATCAACATGTTCAAACACATTTAGGTAAGATCCACCTATATATACAAGTTCATTTTGTCATTATTAAGAAAAGAGAGCTAAATTAAGTAAAGAAGTGTGAATGAACATCTACTTATTGACCATTCTACTTGAGGAATAAACCTTTAGAGTTCAATACTTTCTTTGGAGTTTCAATCTTGTCTTGTGGAGAAGTCTTTTAGATGCTTAGGAAGGTTGTGTAGCCTAGAGATGATTTATCTTGGTTATCCTTACAAACCACAACAATCTCTTGTGAAGCATCTTGGCCAAGGGAGAGATTGAGGCTCAATAGGTTTGTCTTCAAAGGTAAGTATTCCTAAGTTTTATTTCTCCTTTGTAAGAGTAGATAGATAATGTAGTATATATTCTTCTCTTCCATATATTAGGATTTTGTATATGTTACGCCCCTAACCTATCACATGTATGAGGATAGTATTAGCTGACTTATGGCTTAATTATCCCTCTTTGACATTATATTATATTTATCTATGATTTATTTTGATTAGTAGGTCGGCCTATGGAGTAACCATGGCCTAGATAGACTATATATAGGAGGTAGTGGGTAATCATTTATCATCATATTGTGAATTCTGCTCTTATTGAAGCTTGTGGAGGTTTCCCCCTCAAAGTAGCTTATCTATTATCATATATTTGTATATATTTCAATCATATTTGGATATAATTCTGTTGTTATACTTAATTCTTGAAGTAATTTCATTACAAGTGGTATCAGAGCTGCGATTTGGGCAATCTTGTGGGCAAAACACTAAATTTTTAAATTTTGTGATATATAAAAAATGGTTGGGAATTTCTCTAAAAACATTTTACTGGAGGTGATAAATAATCAAATTCAGCTTCCATTAAAATTTCAGCTCATTTTGATCTGTTTTGCAAAAGTTATCTCTATTTTATGGTTTTTCATAAAATTGCTCTATAGTGCACAATTCAAAAAAAAATCTGAGTTGTTTACATTTTTGGAAAGCTTAGAAAAATTTGGATACGGGTTGTTCTTCATATATTTTGATTTTAGGCAGAAATAATTCCAAAATTTCTTGGTCAAAGTTGGGTCAAAAGTGTTAATAAGGGTCGACATCGTAAAACCCTTTTAGGGCAGGTCCACAAACTCAGGGCCGAGGAAAGGGTGTTGAAACTCTAGGTAAAACTCATAACAAGGATGAGATGGAGTCATAATGGGGATGTAATAGACCCTTTGTACCAGGGTTTTCTGACATAGATCACAAAGTGAGCCAGCTTGACTATAGTGTGCAAGGCATTTAGAGTGAGATGCAAGACATACAATCTAATATGCAATCCATACAAGATAGTTTGGGAGATATCATGATGGATTTGAACATTAATTAGTCAAATCATCAATATAACTCTATTTCACAAACCCACCAGGGTGGTTCTCTTAACCAGTCTACTTCAAATCCAACTCCATGGCCACAGAGGAACCTATTACCAAAGGTGGATATGTGCAAATTTGATGGAAAAGATCCACTCAATTGGCTCGACCAAATGGAGAGTTTTTTTGACCTACATCAGATTCCAAGTGGACAAAATATTACCATGGCATCCTTGTATCTTGAACCTGATCAATTCATTTGGTATCGATGGTTGTGTGCTCAAAAGAAAAAGATGACTCTCAATGTCACCTGGTCAGTTTTTACAGAGGAACTACAATTACACTATGGCAATAGTGTGATAGAGAATTATTTTAGCCAACTAGCCAAATTGTGATAAACTAGCTCTATCAAGGATTATATTCATCATTTTTAAAACCTATCCTTACATGTGTAGACATTTTTTGAAGCAAACTTGAATGACCTATTTTTGGGTGGACTCAAGGACCACATTCAACATGAGGTACACATGTTTAGTCCACTTAATATTTTTGAATCTATTATCCTAGCACATAGAGCTGAGGAAAAATTCATATCCAACAAGAAGAAGCCATTCACTCACTTCAAAGATCATAGCATATTGTCACCAACATTTCCTCCACCTACTAGATTGACCCCTCGGCAAATTGAAGAGAAGTGTGCAAAAGGATTATGTTTTGGTTGTGATAGCAAGTGGAGTAAAGGACATAGATGTGCTAAGAAGATGATGCCTCCAATGATGATGAGGAAGATATAGAGGAGGTACCTGAAGATTCCCAACCTAAAATCTCTTGTCATGCACTTGTAGGTATTATCACTCCACAAACTCTTAAGGTGGTGGGTTTCCTCAAGAAATAGAAGGTGACAGTGTTGATTGATTCAGGGAGCACACATAACTTTATAAACCATAAGTTGGCCACTCGATTGAACTGCTTCATCTACCTAGCACCAAAATTTTAGGTCATGATTGTAGATGGTTGCATAATTAATTGTTCAGGCAAATGCCATAGTATTAAGCTTACTATGGGTGGGTACAATCTCGACTCTCCTATGTTTGTTATTCCCATGGGTAACACAAACATTGTTTTGGGAGTCCATTGGCTCACAACATTAGGTACCATTGAGATGAACTTCCAAGAACTATCCATACACTTTCATTTTGAAGGTAAGAAAATTGAACTACATGGATTACATACAAAATCTCCACAATTGGTTAGTTCACATCAGATGACCAAGATGCTAAAAAAGGGGGTAGAGGGAATTATTGCACGATTATGCTCCATAGAATTTCAACCCACATAGGTATCTACACATCCTGATCTACAAATAATTCTTGAAGACCACTCATCTATTTTTGGAGCCATGCCAAAAAGACTACCACCAAAAAGAGAACATGATCATGCCATTCAACTAATTCTACGTAGTCAACCACCAAATATCAGACCATATAGAAATCCATATGCAAAAAAGAGTGAAATTGAAAAGATGGTCCATGAGATGCTAGAGGCAGGGATCATCAAGCATAGCCAAAGTGCATATTCATCACCAGTGGTCATGATGCAGAAGAAGGATGACACATGGAGGATGTGCCCAGATTATCGGGAACTCAACAAGTACAACATCAAAGATAAGTTTTCTATTCTAGTAATTGATGATTTACTTGATGAGTTGCATGGTGCTAATTATTTCACAAAATTAGATCTTTGCTCTAGGTACCATCAAATTAGAATCAAGGATGAAGATGTTCATAAAACTACTTTTGGAACACATGAGGGCCACTATGAGTTTTTGGTAATGCCCTTTGGTCTTACAAATGCACCATCTCTTTTCAGAGCTTGATGAACACTATTTTTAGGCCTTTTTTAAGGAAGTTTGTGCTATTTTTTTTTATGACATATTGATTTACAGTCAGATATGGGAAGCACATCTGCAACATGTGAAACAAGTGTTGATAGTTTTGGAGAAATACCAACTTTATGTGAAACCATCTAAATGTGCTTTTGGAGTATAGGAGGTAGAGTACCTCATTGCACATTATTTCCCATGAAGGGGTAAAAGCTGATCCCCAGAATATCAAAGTGATAATGGAATGGCCCATGCCAAAAACTCTCAAAAACCTTTGAGGGTTCCTTGGACTAACATGTTACTATAGAATATTTGTGAAAGTTTATGGTAGCATAGTAGTCCCACTCACTGCATTGATAAATAAGGATGCTTTCCATTGGAATGATGATGCCACCAAAGTATTTGAGAAACTAAAAGTAACTATGTGCACCACTCCAGTTTTGGCTACTCTAGACTTCTCACAAACATTCACTGTTGAATGTGATGCTTCTGGGTCTGGATTGGGGGCAGTATTAATGCAAGAAGGAAGACCCATTGCATTTGGAAGTCATCAATTCAAAGGTAAGAATCTACAAAAACCTATCTATGAGAAAGAAATGATGGCTATTCTTCATGCAATTAAACAATGGAGGCCTTATCTGATGGGCAGACACTTTAAGGTGAAAATGGATCATGATAATCTCAAATACTTTTTGGAGCAAAGATTATCATCTGAGGAACAATAAAAATGGGTAACCAAAATGTTGAGTTATGATTTTTAAATCATCTACAAGAAGGGTAAAGATAATGTAGTAGCAGATGCACTATCTAGATGGGATGCATCCATAGAAGCATTACTTTGTGCAATGTCCATATTGCAAGCAGATTGGGTGGATGAAGCTCAATTAGAATGGGAGCAAGACAAGGATACACAGGTTCTAATTCAGAATCTCCAGCAAGGTAATTTATCCTCTGACAAATTTGAATGGAAAGGTAATGTCCTATGGTATAAGGGTAGGTTATACTTGTGCAAAAATTTAGAGCTTAAGCATAAGATTATTGCAGAGTTGCATGCATCTCCAATTAGGGGATACTCAGGGTTCTTAAAAACTTATCATAGAATTAAGAAAGAATTATTTTTGGAAGGACTCAAGGGAGATGTACAAAATTTTGTGGAAGAATGCTTGATATGCCAATAGAATAAAGGTGAAACAGTTAAGACCCCAGGTTTGTTACAACCGTTAGCAATTTGTAGTCAAAGGTGGGAGGAGGTTTCCATGGATTTCATCACTGGGTTGCCTTGTTCTAAAGGTAAGAATGTTATTTTGGTCATTGTGGATAGGCTTACAAAATATGCCCATTTTTTTCTCTCTCACGCCCATTTTTAGCAAGTACAGTAGCGACTATTTTTATGGAAGTAGTTCTCAAATTACATAGAACCCCAAAAATAATTATAAGTGATCGTGATCCTATTTTCACTAGTAATTTCTAGACTAAACTATTTTCTTGTTTGGGTACTTAGCTAGCTCATAGATCATCTTACCACCCCCAATCTAATGGACAAACTAAAGTGGTTAACAAATGTTTAGAGGGGTATCTTTGTTGTTTTGTATCAGATAAACAAGAACATTGGGTTAAATGGCTACCACTTACAGAATGGTGGTATAACACATTTTTCCATACCTCTTCTAAAATGTCTCCATTTCTATCACTATATGGTAACCATCCACTTCCATCACTTCTTCATTAAAGGTGCACACCAAGGTTCGAGATGTGGAAGAGCACATTCAACATCAACCAGAGGTTTTGGCTAGTTTGAGAGAGAATTTGGCCTTGGCACAAAATAGGATGAAGCAACAAGCTAATCAACACCGTAGTGAGCAAAATTTTGAGGTGGGTGACTAGGTATTGTTTGTTTGCAGCCTTACAAGCAGATGTCCTTGAAGCAACAAAAAAAGGACAACAAACTTGCTCCTAAGTATTATGGCCCTTATCAAGTTCTACAAAAAATTGGAAGTGTGGCTTACAAGCTTGAGTTACCTCATTCATCTCACATACACCCAGTATTTCATGTTTCTTGTTTGAAGAAGGTCATTGGACAGAAAGTTTCCACCTAGACAGAGCTTCCAGAAATAGATGAAGAAGGATGAGTCATTTTGGAACCAAAGAAGATCCTCCAAACATGTACTAAGAGGTTGAGAACTAGAGAGATTAGGGAATATTTGATCAAGTGGAAAAACCAAAGTAATGAAGACGTAACTTGGGAAGGTGAAGATTTTCTGCAACAACATCCAGAGTTGTTCAACGTTGAGGACAACATTGGTTTGAAGGGGAAGGGCATGTTATGTCCCTAACCTATCACATGTATGAGGATATTATTAGCCAACTTATGGCTTACTTATCCCTCTTTGACATTATATTACATTTATCTATGCTTTCTTTTGATTAGTAGGTCAGCCTATGGAGTAACCATGGCCTAGATAGACTATATATAGGAGGTAGTGGGTAATCGTTTATCATCATATTGTGAATTCTACTCTTATTGAAGCTTGTGGAGGTTTCCCCCTCGAAGTGGCTTATCTATTATCATATATTTGGATATAATTCTGTTGTTATACTTAATTCTTGAAGTAATTTCATTACAATATACATTGATGTGAGTATGTGTCTCCTATGCATTTTTAGTTTAGTTTTCTATTTTATTTTTTCTAACCCCCACTTTGTGCCATAATCTTTGGTGCACATTATATTAGTTTATTTTTCTTTTTTCTAGAATAATTTACTCTCTTGTTTGTTAGGATAAGTGAAATATCAAATCATAGAAATCTTTTAGGGTTATTCTATAATTTTGTTAAACTGTAAGATTTATAACCCTTCCTATCATGATATGTTGTGACAAGTGATACAAGTGATCCCCTAATCGAGTCTAGTGGATCCCCATATTGGGAATGCTCTTGCTTAACAATTTTATACCCAATCAGAAGTGTAGGTTTGATCTATTTTATCTGATCCAAGGTTAATTCATGCACATCATGAAATTATAACTGTATACACTTCCTACATCTTATATTACTCCTACCAAACCAATCATTCTTTCCAATCTTCCTATTGTCAATAATATATCCAATAAACCAATTACACTAAATCAACCTTCTTCCCGTAATCCACCCACTCCTAAGATTAAATTAGATGATAAGGATAGAGATATACATCAAATACATTCTAAAAATGATCATCATGGTAAGAAAATTATTGATCTCTAAGTATATTTCAAGTATTATGGTCCTCTTCCTACTTTGCCCAGCATTGAAGCCGTCCTTGAATTGCTTCATGCCCTCAAACCTCAACTTCCTTGGCAACATCATAAACTTGTGAATTTAAATCAAAGAGCCCATAATTTTAATAACTTCATCAATATAATTTATCCTAAAAAAAATCCCATTTATTCTCTACCTAAAGAATCATATCATTTCCAAGATGATAATTTTATGCTTATTTAGGAAACTATAAGAATTAAATGTGGCACCCCATCATGCCCATGACCAATAACATTCTCTCGATAACTTACACCAAACAAGCATGATAATTTAGATTATTATTTGATAAATATTGTGATACTTTCACTTGGTCTTATGAAGACATGCCTAACATTGATCTCAAACCCATATTGTGATAATTTAGCATCATGGTGCACAATATCATCACCTATCTTGATGTCAAACCCATGCAAAAAAAATTATGGAAATTTTGAACAAAAATATCTAATTTATGCGATAAATAAATAATTACACTTATTGATTCCAAATTTATCGAGCCTATGGACTATTCAAAATGGGTCTAAAATATTTTCCCTATTTAGAAAAAAGTCGACATGGTCATTCATATTTGCATCAATTTTTGTAATCTCAATCTTGTTTGTCCCAATAATAACTTCCCTTTACCTTCCATAGATGTCATCATTGATTCTAGTTCTAGATATGAAATGTTGTCCTTTATGGATGGTTTCTCAAATTATAATCAAATTTAAATTTCCCTCAAAGATCAACATAAGACAACTTTTACCATGGAATGGGGTACATATTATTATGTTAAAATGCCCTTCAGCCTAAAAAATGTTAGCCCTACCTATTATCGAGCTATGACCCACATTTTCTATAACCTTACCCATAAGATTATGGAAACCTATGTGGATGATCTCATTACCTAGTCTAAAATATGCAAAACTCATCTTTTTGATCTTGTTATCATCTTAGATTTCCTTATCAAATATAAATTTCAGCTAAATCCCTAAAAATGTGTCTTTGACATCACATCTAGCAAATTGATAGGGTTATTAGTATCTCTTCATGGTATTAATTTTGATCCCAGTAAAATCACTGATATTTTCAACATGCCCATCCCTCATTCCATTCCAGATATTCCACTTACCTTCAAAAACTTAGGGAAATAAGATGATTCATCCCCAAAATGGCTTACCACATTTATTCTATTAATTCTCTTTTAAATAAAGGTAATGCCCTTGAATGGATGGATCATTTATAGAAATAATTTAATAATATTAAATATTCTTTTCTTCACCCACCCACCATTCATCCACCATCTATTTATCATCCTTTAATCTTATATACTTATTCCACACCCATATCAGATGGGGTAATGCTTGCCCAACAAGATGATACTCAAAGAGAATAGGCCATCTAATATATTAGTTGATGCCTCATTTACTATGAAAAATGTTATAAAAAATTAAAACATGATTTCCTCACCATATATTTTATAGTTAAAAAGATCAGGTGTTATATACTTTATCAAAAAACTTATGTGATCATCCATTATGATCCACTATATCACTTCTTCTCGAAAGTCTTTCTTCCTAGAGATAGAATTAGTAAGTGGATGGTCCTTCTCATAGAATTTGATCTCCACATTATTACACAAAAAGATTTCAAAAGATAAATCATTATTGATCAACTCGCAACAGCTCCCATACCTACCACTGACCACTTTCAAGATAGTCTTCCTAACGACAATATCCTCTATATTGAAGGTCTTAATCAAGCCATATCTCTTAAATATTACTTCTATAATTTCACTACAAATATTGAATCAAGTAATATATAAGAGTCCTCTATCTTTCCAAATACTACTAAATCTAAAGCAACCATTGAAGAACAACTTGAAATTAATGTTGATTTACATAAAGATACTTGGACCCTTCATTTTGATGGTGTCAAATGCCTTAAAGGAGTTAGGATAGGTTGTATCCTCACTATTACTCTTGATAAAATTATCCCTTTAGCATTTCACCTTACATTTTTTGTCATTAACAACATGGAAAAAGATAAATCCTTAATCCTAGGCATGAGAGTGGCCCCTGATTTAGACATTACATATATACACACTCTAGGTGACTCCCAACTCATCTACCAATATTTTAATGGTGATTATTAATTTAAAATCAAAAATTCATTTCTTATCATAAAATATCCACTACCCTTGGTAAATAATTTGCTTACTTTACCATCGATCCCATACCTCAAGATCAAATTCTATCATTAATTCACTTGCTTCTTCAGCTTCTATTTTTCATCTACACCAAGTTCTTACTGATTCTACCTTTCTTATCCAAATATTAAATTTCTCATATTCCATTCAACCAAAATATTCCCTTATCTACCACATTGAGTCTATCACCATTTAACAAAGCCCATGATAAAAATACATCATTCAATAACTTGAACATCAAACATATCCTCCAAACATCAATTCTTTCAAAAAAGACTTGCATTCACAAACAAGCTTTCAAATATGTCTTTCTATATAGCATACTTTATTATAAAAACATTAAAGGTACCTTTCTCCACTGTGTTATGAAATAAGAGGTTCATCCTCTTCTTGAACAATAACATGGGGTAATTTTTGGTGGTCACTATAGCAGACATGCTACAACACATGAATGCTTATGTATGGGTTACTTTTGAAAAGGATTCCATTGAATTAGTTAAAAATTGTAGTCCTTACCAAATTCATGATGATCTAATCCATTCACCTCCAATTAAATCTTTAAACTATGGAGTCTCCCTAGCCATTCTCAATGTGGGGATTAGATCTCATAGGAAAACTACATATGTCATAGGATGGGCATGTCTTTATTATCATAGATACCAAGTATTTTACAAAATGGGTTGAAACCATGACCCTCATCAATGTCACCGAAAACACCATTGTTAAATTCATCCTCAATAAAATAATTTTTTTCTTTAGTTTTCCTCATACTCTTATTTTTTATAATGGTGATAACTTCAAAAATAAAGATGTCAAATAGCTCTGTTCAAAATTCAAAATCAATCATAAATTTTCCATACCCTACCATCCACAATACAATGGAAATATCGAGGCCCCTAAAATAATTAGTAAAACTTATGACACTCACATTTATTGGAATCTTCATCTATATCCTACTCTTTGGGCCTATTGCACTAGTATACGTACTACCACTAGGGCAACACCATTTTCACTAGTGTATGGTTTTATGTCTATCATCCCATTAGAAGTTGTGATTCCCTATCTCCATATCTATCTTCATGGTATCATACCTAATGAATAATTACATAAATATCACCTTCATTCTCTTGACCTTCTTGATGAACACTTCCTTTTTGCTTTACAACACAATCACCAATACAAGGCCCACATTGCCAAATAATATAAAAGAGGGTTAAAGTTCACACTTTTAATGTTGGTTATCTTATCCTTAAATTATACTACACACATGATAAAGAAGGTAAATACACCCAAAAATGGTGAGGCCCTTATTTATTCAAAGACATCCTTGGTCTTATCACCAATCACCTTCAAACTAATGAAGGCCACATATTCAAAGAGCCTACCAATGCACAATTCTTGAAGAAGTACTTTGCTTAGATTTTTTCCTTCTTATTATGTTTTATATATTTTATACTCATAACACCTTTTTTAAGATATTTACATGGGTCTCACCCTCTAAAACAATCTCTATTTACACAAACCTTAGTTCCATATTTTTGGTCCTTTGGTTTCTATTCTCTCATGAGTTACATTTTAAAACTATGGATAGGAACCAGTCTTCCTCATGATTTCCTTTTGTTCTCATTGTTTCCTTAATTTCAAATAATTTTTTCACCCCTTGGATTTTTCCTTTGTTATTTTTAGTGTAATACCATGGATAGGACCTAGCCTTCCTCACAAATACCATTTTTCTCATTTACTTTTCAAAGGCTTTGTGCACCCTCTTGGATTTTTCTTTATGAGTTATAGTGTAAGTCCATGCATAGGACCTATCCTTCCTCATAAAATCACCATCTTTAATTTAGTGTTATTTTTCTATAATGTGTTTTCAATGGTTATATAATTTCTTGAACCCTTGTTCTTAGCTTTAGGTTTCACTTCTTTTGTAGATAAAATTTGCACAACAATAAGGTGTTAGCATATTTTCCTACACTTCCCTCATTATTATGATATATAATCACACATCATTGTCATTATATCCCTTTATCACCTTTATCACATTTCTTTTCAATTTGAATTAATTAAAATTATTTCATGTTTCATTCTTCTTGATTTCTTTCCTTTCATTCCACATTGGATAGACTAAGGTCAAAGTCAATATGCTACTTTTATTTAACCTAAATTAACAAGACTCTTAAACACCATGATCTCTAAGTTCTATTTCTTATCAACCACATCAAAAATTATTCAAATGATATCCATATTTAGCACCCATGTTTGGTTTTCCAAATTTGTATGGAGGAGGAATAGAAAAATTCATCAAAAAGTAAAAAACCAAATCATTTAAAACAAAAGGAAACATATAAATTCAAAAGTCAAAATCACACAAAAAGACATGATTCATAACACATCTCCTATCTCCAATAAAAGCTCAAACTCCACCATTTGGCCTCATGATAGATCCAAGTTCTATTGGGGTGTAGTAGTCTATTAGATTGGAATAGGAGAATTTAAAACAAACTCTATGGTGCTAACTACTTTCCCATGCAAGTACCCAATCTTCACAATAAACCAATGGATTTATAAGGAATCCTGAGGAAAGGGGACACATCATGGGAAGGTAGGTCTATTTTAATTTTCATGCATATAGCCTTCATGGGATGATCTACATACTTTATCTACTGACCTAATATTTATGTGGTTATGAGAAGCTCTTCAGAGTCTTTAATGTTAAAAGTCCTTTTATTTGGACAAAACTAATTTTAGTGTCTTGAATTTGATAAAGAGGTTATCTACCTTAGTTTTTAATTCATTTTCCCATCCACCCATTTCATTCCCCCCTACTTGATAGACAAGTGCAATTCTATTTTTTTCCCACTTCTATATTCCCTCTTCTTCACATCTTAAAAAACATGTTAGCACTACTTTATTTCAGTTTGATCTATTCTTAAAATAAAATAATATGATTTAGTGATCATGGATTATTTTATTTACACCATGGATTTATATTTATAGACTTACCTTAATTTATTTTACCATTTTTTTTTGTACCTCCATTATTTTGGACACCTAAGTTCATTTTTACTTTCATACTTTTTTCCATTATTGAGTGAGGTTGGATTGTTCCTTCTCACTCACGAATGTTGTTTTCCCTTTTATGCACTTTTTATATTGATGATTGAGTAAGGATTTTTAATACTCATGCATCAATGTTGTTTTACCATTTTTCTTATCCATGTTTGTTTAAGTAAGGATTATTACTACTTTCACATTGATGTTTGATTACCAGTTTTTTTGACACGTATCCTT
Organism: Torreya grandis; assembly: GCA_037957365.1. Classification (NCBI taxonomy): domain Eukaryota; kingdom Viridiplantae; phylum Streptophyta; class Pinopsida; order Cupressales; family Taxaceae; genus Torreya; species Torreya grandis. Next base: position 1,025,038 of record JARHVA010005938.1, read on the forward strand.
GGTTTGATTTTGTGAGTTTGTATTTCTTACTTAAGGTTTACTTTTTTGAGTTTTTAGGTATTTATTAGCCTTGGATTTTTGGTTACCTAATTTACTCTAAAAAAATTGACTTGTGCATTTGGTCTTAACATAGCATTTATCACCCTAGCTATCCAGATTTCCAAGTACATCTCATCTACAATGTGTCAATTATTTTGGATTTATTATGTTTGTTTATTTTTTATATTTAGTTTTGCATCCTTTGGTTTGTTAAAATAAGTCTTCTCACCCTCCATGATTAAAACTACAAACATAGAAGACAACTATCTAACAATAAAGGTCAGTCAAGGTATGCATACATTACTTTTATTTTTAGGTATTTCCATTTTAGTCATTTAATTTTAGTTATTTTTTATTTAAAATACTACATTTGTTTAGCTTAAGCATTGTGTGTTGATATTTTTTTCTTGAAGCATGATCCCCTATTATACCTGAGTGATATATTAGTTGTTTAGTCCCAACATAGAATTTGTCTCCCCAACTATCTAAATTTCCAAGTATGCCTTGTCTAAAATACATCAATTATCTTAGCTTTTCTACAATTTTTTGTTTGTGCTTTTTAGTTTTTATCCTTGGGTTTATCAAAAGTAGTATTTGTACCATTTACGATCAAAAATACAAACATATAAGATAAATATATAACAATAAATATAAGGTACACATACATTACTTATATTTTTAGTTATTTCCATTTTATTCATTTATTTTTTCATTTTTGCTTTAAAATACTATAATTTTTTAGCTTTAGCATTGTGTGCTATTATGTTCTTTTCTTTAACCATGATCCCATATTGTACCTAAGTGACACATAATGAGATTCGAGTGGGGAATATGTATACACATAATATTTTCAAACTTTATCAATTACTAATGCTTTCTTTCAAGAACCCATTGATTCTCAATCTCTTTGAGTGCACACCTTAAGGGGTGTACTAAGAAAGGGATGGATAGAACATTGGTGTTTCATAATATTTTTATCCCTTTACCACCACTTGATACCAATCTAACCATTTCTTAAAAACACTCCCCTAAGCTTTGCCTCCTCTTTTCCACCCTCCTCTAGTCTTTTTTTGCCTTCATTAACCCTTCCCTAACCTAAAATTACTTTTTAATAGTTTACAATACAATTTTGGCCCCATCAACACTATAATCTAATTGATAAAACTTGTTTAGGGTCTAGGTTGACCCTTGGTTGACCTAGACCAAGACTTAATTTGTTTTTTAATAATGATATAGATTCGATTAGTCTAACCGTATCGACTAAATTTTCAAAAAGGATTAGGGCCAAATTCAGCTATATAAACACATTTATTTAATCATTTATTAGAGAGAGATAGAGTTAATTATTCATTTATTCTTATTTATAATATGTTATTCTACCATTATACTTAAGAATTCATAGTGTAGGATTTCTACTTCAAGAAAAATCTTGTTTTTTGAAAAACAATTATTCTTTAGCCTTTCTTAGTGATCCTTAAAACCAAAACAACCTCTTATGAAGCACCTTTGGCCAAGGGAGATATTGAGTCTCGATAGGTTCATATTCAAGGCAAGTATCTCAAACTTTACTCCTCTCTCTCTTAGTAGATAGAAGTAGCATAAGTAATGGCTTTTAAATATATTTCTCTCTCCATGCATTCAGGTTTTACCTATACTTAGCTTAATTATAAATATCTTATGCAACATTATTTTTATGTTTACTAACCTATAATTTATGCCACAAGACTTGGTGAACACTAGATTAGGATTTTAATTTACTTGTCATTTACTTTTCTGAATATGAGAACATATGACCTAGTTAGGGTTATTGCATAGTTTTATTTGAATAGAGGCTTTGGAACCCTCCCTAGTGAAATTATTGTGTTAAGATATCCCTTGGATAGTTATAGATGATCCATCTTAGTCATTACCCTAAATATTTAATTTATCAATAATCATAAGTGTAAGTAAGATTTATCTTCTCTGAGCTAGGATTGATTTATAGATCAGTTGCATTTTCATTTGTATACAGTAGCTGCATATTGTATTAAGTTATCAAAATTGGATGTAGCAATTAGATTACTCATTGAGTCTCTAAATTGAGATAATTTGAGATCATCCAAAATTTCTAAAACCTATCTTTCATTCTCCATCATCTTGGCTACCAAGGCCTACACGATTGAAACCTAATTTCTAGCTTCCTATATTTTATCACCAAGTTAGGAGCATTATCTACCTCAATTGATGTTATTAGATCTAAATGGTTGAATTCCTTATTAGTTTTAATTTGGATTAGTAAATTAAGTTTATTCTCATCTTATTTTAAATAATTAAATAATTTAGATGTACTAGTAAGCAGGGGAGATATTTTAGCTTTCATTACAGTGATAGTTTCAAAAATGTTATATACTATGAGGGGTTTTGAACATCCTCCTCTATTTATTTTAGAACATGAACAACCTACTAATGTTATTTTATTAATGATAATTCCTACTTAATCTCTTATCTATCCTACTTAGTTCCCCTATGCAATTAATTGAGGGTTATAATGTGGGTTGTTAGGTACGTAGAGAAGTCTTTATTATAAGGGGACTCCCCTAGCTTCCTAGTTTTTATCTTAGATAGGGAGAATAAATATGATCTATCCTCTAAGACAATGCCTCTACCTGAGTCATCTTGAATCTTAATCTTTCTTACTCTCTACATATTCCTTGTGGCTTGATCAAAGATAGATCTCACTATAGGTAGATATGTGATCATTAAGTTTGGTCTCTGTGCGAACTGGGCTTTAAGGTCTATTACCCATTAGGGAATCACCAACTATGAGGGGTTAATTGATTGGGTTTCCTTGGAATAATTCAAGGTTAGGATGTCCTTCAAATATTTCATTAATTCCTCCACCTTGAGTGGGGCCTATACATAAGGAAATATTATCTTATTTCAGTCCACACCCCTGATTCTTAAGAGGGGATATACTATGAAAGTTATCGTCTTAGCCACCCTTTTAGATGTCAATATTGTATTATATGGGGTGATATAATAATGTATCATGGGAAGGACCAAATGAACCATTTGGAATAATTTTTTAGTTGTAATGGTTGCTTCAGTCGTCTTAAAATGAACTCTCTTAGGCTCAAGAGAAGCAAGATTAGTGACAGTTGAAGAAATAGTAGAGAAAATAAGAGTTGAGGAAGAAATGAGAACATAAGTAATAATATAATCAAGAGGTATCATTGGAGGTGTGGAAACAATAAGTTTGGTATAAAAAATATGATTTGAAGTTATAGCAATGGAAATAGAAGTAGGGTAACTTGATGGTTGGGGCTCTAGTGGTGCTTTTCCCTTCAACATTTAAAGTCTTAGAAATTTATCCCTTTTCAATTTTAACTCTTCATCTTCATCCTCTAAATAATCCACTAGATAAGATAGCTTATTTTTCACATTTATCTGTGCCTCTATTAGATCCTCAGCTTGATCATCATTCCCTGCTTGTGATGATGCATCAGTGCTTGAACTAGTAGGGGTCTTTGATGACTATCCAAGAGCTTTGGGAGATTTGGGCCTCCTTTTATAGTGTAGCATTAGTTTCCTTGTTGGAGGAATATTTTTTTGAGGAAGAAGAGGTGGATTAATTAGTCCTATCATAATGGTGGCTTGTCTTACCAACCAAGGGCCTTCCTCCTCATCATATGATGAATTGATATTAATTGGTTCTTGTTTCCCTCTGTGAGAGTTGGAAGCAGTATGGGTTTCTTCAACACTAGGCTCCTACTTAAAAGCCTTCATCACATTTGGTGTTGGTTGAGAAGGTTCCCCATGAATTTTTTTATGTTCTAATGGCCTTAAAGACTAATAATACATGGATGCCCATCCACCTAGAGGTGGAATCCTATGTTTTGTTTCTTTAATAGTGAGGGATGGAAAGGTAATTTGAGTGGCCAACCATGTTTTCCCTCTTAAGGACCTCATCATCATCCTTGGAATTTAATAATATGAATTAAATCTCAAATGGATCATATTCATATGAGATGCCTAGGCCTTTGAGATGTTTGTGAACAAAGCCATGGGGATCCCAATCCATATGTGGTAGTGAGGTCAATGGGTAAAACTCTCAGTTTCTCCTAACATCCCCAAAGTGTTTCCTAATGGTATAATTCATTCTAACAATCATTAATAAATAGATATGATATACTAATTTCTTTTTCTTCTTCTTCAGGTCTTCATTTATACTCCACTAGATTTGGTAGGTTATTTCTTGTTCTACTAATTTTTGAAGAATGTACTTTGTAAGACATTGGGGTTTTTCCTTTGTTCCCCACACCATGATTACTATGTAATAAAGATATAGCTAGTAATCTCCCCTCATACCTAAAGGCCTTGCTAGTACTTTTAGATACTCTAAGGAGGGGGGTATCATGTATTAGCTTCCAAACTTATGGATATACATCCTCAGTGATCTTGACAATGTTTCTAGTGTATGCATAGATGTGCAAGAATAATAAATAATCACATACAATTTTTTTGATATAGTCCTAGGATGGACTCTAGAGTTATACATTATGGATGTAAATGATGGAAATGATAGAATATAAGAGGTAGGACACCATAAATAAGTGTACTCCCATGGGCCTCTTGTCTTTATAAAATATTTTTTCCACTAGCCATTGATGCTTTATCCAAGGGAAAAGGTTAGTTCGAATGTCAGCAATAAATCAAATAGTGGCACGTATTCCAACTAAAGGTAAATAATGCTTAGATACCCAAATAATGAGTTTAATAAGGCCACCCCAATTTGAATTCCCATCTTGAACTTCATAATTAGGATGAAGGTGTCATCTTTGAGAGTTATAGTCTCCCCTGGTGAAATCCATTTCTATAGGGTACCTTCAGTTATATCCATCTTCTTCCATGAAACCACCTAATTGATATCATAGGTGGTGTCTATGGAAGTAAAATGTAGGTACCTTTAAAAATCATCATAATTTATGTAGTACATAACTATCTTATGGTTCATATGGTGAAGGAAACCATTAGAGACCTTACTTGTAAAGAAGAGGTCTCTAAGTAGGTCAATGTATGGCATCACTTCTAGTTTGGTTGTTTTAAAATTGAGTTATTTTCATTTTAGTAGTAAAAAATTTGTATCTAGTTGATTATGTTCCTTTATTAGGTTTTCTTCTATTTAGTGTGCAGTGATACCATTAATAGCATCATATAGTACAGTGTAGTTGGCATACTAGTTTCCCAAACACCTCCAAGTCAAATATTATGTTTGTATATTAAGTTTAATCCTTAATTAAATACTTCAATGGTGGAAGATCTCCCTTGAACTTCCTAAAATATGAATCGATTATATCATACTTTTCCTAGACAATTCTAGTAGTAATTCAATTAGTCAATTATTCCTCAGAAGTAATTTATAGGCAAACATAGGTAGCTAGGGATTTTTATTCTCTCGATATGCACATGAGCTCAAGTTATTTGTTAATTGATAAAACATAATGTCTCTTCACATTTATATCATATAGCTCAAGGCTAATATTTTACTTCTATTTCATGTGCCATTAATGCCTAATAGCTATAGGTTTTATTTCATTTATTTCAATTTGAATATTACCACTTTGCTTTGGTAGGTAAGCCACATAGGCTTCACATATGCTAAGAGGAATATCTTGCTATCATCTATTTTCCAAGTTTCAGTTTATATATATTTTTTCAAAGAGGATGTCTATGCCATGTGGCACTTTCTTAGATAGTAGAGTGTCAGGACTTTTGTTGAAAACATCACCTACCATTTTGTGTGAAGATAAAATTAGTGAAACCTGAATGTTCCAAAAAAAATTTGAAAACATCCCATGCTTTGAAAAAGTTCCAAAGACCAAAATTTATCTAAGTAAAACACTAAAAAAAATGTCGATGAAGCACTATGTCGAACAAAATTTGTGAAGACCAAAATTTCATGGAGGCTTTGAAGTTGTGAATTTGTTGAACTCCCAAAGAAAAAAAAGTGTTGATGAACAAAAATGAAGATGAAAAAAGTTTTCTAAGTACCAAATCAAAGAAAAATTATGAAAATAAAATCTTTCATGAATTTAGAAAACCTACATACATTCAAAAACTTTTGAAATACATTAATAGCTTAGCCTAAATAAAATAATCAGCAAAAACCTAGATAACCAAGAAGATTGAAATTTCATTAACATTAGAATAAGTATAATTTAACAAGAAACTTGGACATAATATTTTTTTGAAATATTATCATGTTATGTATAGATACAAATGTCAATAATATTCTCATTAAAATGAGTTGCTTTCGAGCTATAGTGTGTCCCCATTCATAAAATCTTTGAGAGTGGAGTATCTTAGCTACAACAAATCCCTATTATGAAATTAAACATATATATGCATGGAAATATTAACTAACTAGTAGAGGGTGTCAAAAATACTAAGAAAACCATTATTTGAAAAAATAATTTATATAAATAATATCATTAACCAAATTCAATGCATCCCCAAACCTATATCATTCTCATAAATACAACACATTTTTAACAAATCCGCAACCTAACAGCCTAGAAATCAACTATAAAATATACATAGCTTCCATGAAACAAAATAGAATTAACTAAGACTGAAATTATACAAAATTTTGACCTTAATAAAGATCCATGTTATTTAAAAACTTAAAATACATAGAGAAATAACATTATGAGTGCAAACAATAATTACTGAAAATAATAAAAAGTTTTCATCATGATAAAAACAAACTCTATTCCTCTCAAATATAAAAAGTTTTCCATGAAATAGTCTTAACCAAAAATAAAATTATCTCAACCATCTTACTTCCATATACTTTCATGCATTTAATCTAAACTCATTCACAAAATTATAATTTGAATAAAACTAACCATGATATTTGCATGATACAAATAATCTTCTATCAAATGTTATATCCATAATTGTTGACAAACCTGACAATATTTTTTGTGTAATTTGATAGTGTTTGAGATAAACCTATTGAACTCAAAAAATAAATAAAAATAATTTTATAGCTTCCATATATGCAAATATTGATAATAATGAGATTAGATGATGAAACTAAACACCTTATGTCTTCTCAAGCTCATTCAATGTGCTTAGATTGATGTGTCCACCAAGTTGGTGGATGGTATCACCACCAAATAAAAATGCCAAATTGTCTGTCAAAAATTATAACCAAATCAAATTAACATCATCACTAAACTTCCTTTCACCTTCTTCCAAACAAGATCATCAAATGAGGTCACATTAAAAATTGATGCCATTGATCTCAAGGTACCCAATCCATCCCTTGAGACCCTAGGTCATAAGTTTAAATAATATTGCCAAGTGTCTCAAGATATCTAAATATATTGACATTAAAATGAATTCCATGGACTTTAATCAACAACCAATGCATCAATAAAGTTTTGTATGACCACCTTATATGCCAAGTTTCCAATGTTGAAAATTCTAAACACCCAAATCAAATATCAAGGACTAATGGTAATCACAAATACCTTTATCACCATGTTACCAAGATACATAATAATAAAATCCATAATGGAATGACCTACCACTCAATTTTATTATAAATGAACCCAATGAACAATTGTGCATAGGTTGTGTGTTTAAATATGTTGTGATGTTTTATTTTAGATTAGTGAAAAATCTAACAATTTGAAAACATGAAATTCTGAATTATGATGTGAATTATTGAGTCACAAAATGTAAATTAAGTGTGAATATGTGACATATAAATAAAATAATTTCATGAGTAACTTCCTTATAGTCAAGAGATGACAATTATATTGAAACTAAACACCATTTATTTGTAATTATATTTAGCATACAAATCTATATTTTTTTGGGAAACCATCATGTCAACATTATAATTTTGAATACATGAGACATATGATTTTATAATAATTTGATCAAATATATGCTATGTAAAGTTTTTTTATAATTCTAAAAATGTTCAAATCAATCAACATAACATAATATAATACTTAATCATACACACAAAAAATAATCTCTAAATGAATGTAAATAAGTTGGCCCCCACCATCAGTTTTAAGCTTCATGACTCAAGTCATGATATGTGAGAATAGAAATAAATTTTTTAAAAGGGTGTACTAAAATTTTCTATAACAAGTTCCAAATTAGTTTGTATCATTTATTTCAGATTTGTAGCATTCTAATTTGATCCATCAATTTATCACATTTAGGTAATTAGCTTCATTTATCTAAAATCTTGATAAAACATATTTGTGAACCTATCTATTGATGGAAAGTTCTAAATCCCTAACTATAGATGTTGATATGTTTTCTATCCTTCTCTTTTCTATTTCTAATTATTATCCATTAGTTTTCAAATTTGATAAACTCTTTATTAGAAAAAATATTCAAAGTTTTTATTTGTTATTGTATGCAATCTAAGAAAACTATTTCTACTTCTATTAGAAGAAATGCTAAATTAAGTGGTACTCCAATTGAGCCTACTCATATTTATTTTGATAAATCATAAAACATGGATAATAACAAGGGTGAATCATGACATTCATATTTTAATGACCAAAATGAGCATGTATAGTTCCATGACACTACTTTAGAAATTGAGTAGTATGATCAAGATAACCTTAGTCCTCAAGATGAGCACCAATCATTACTTCCACCTTTAGATGGCATACAACCAATGATTAATAAATTAAAAATTATTAAGAGGCTTAAAAAATCAATCCATTATCAATATCAAGATTCTTGTACCATTTTTCAAACTCTTTTTGACATAAAAAGTTCAAGCATGGCACAAGTATTTGAATGTCTAATCTTATGGGTTCAATGGATATAACTCTTACACCAACATTTTCTATGGAGGAAACATAAGGATTTCTAAATATTAGTATGATTATTTGTACTCAGCCATTGAAAACAACACCTTTGGTTATCACACATTCTTATTTTCTCAATGTAAAATCATTTATGCACAAGATTTAATATATGTAAACTAAGTTATTACATTTGGATCAAGGTGATTTGAAATCTAATCAAGTGCTTAATTCTCACACTTTATTTCATACTCTATTAACACAACACATAGCAGTATAACCTCTACCTACAATTTTTATAATACCCAAGCTTACACTATATGATCTAAAAGGTGACTCTGAAGAATATTTAAGAGTTTTCCACACAACATGTTTGGGCTATGTGTCCAATGATAGGTTATTGACCAAGTTATTTCTGAGAATTCTAAAGGATTTTGATTTACTATGGTTTTATGACTTACATCATCAATTAGAACATGCATTTAATCCCTTGGATGATATGTTTATATCACATTTTTCAATTAATATTAGTGAGAAGATTTCATATGCTCAAATTGACCAACTTAAATAGAAATATGAGCCTATCATAAAATATGTCTTAAAGTACAAGATAATGCTATCTAAAATGAGAAATTCTATGGAAAATGAATAATTATATGATATTTTCAAGTAGAGGTTGCTTCCACACTTATAATAGTCCATCATGTTTAATAAATTATTATCATTCACATATTTGAGCCATACAGTTAAAGAAAGGGAATTCAAATTATTGGAAATGAATAATCTTAAGTATGCAACCAATCTAAATTATATTAAGAATCTAAGTAATACACCATAAAATGGGAGGACACATGATAATAATAATGATCAAAAGGAAATATTAAATGTATTTTTATTGCCCAATTCATGCATTGTATTATTAGCTTCTCCCAAGAGATATCTTCCCAATCTACCAAAATCTCCATATAAGGTCCTAAAAATATTATTAGAATGAAAAATAATATCTATCCTTCCCATTAAATAGGTTGATATAAGTAAGCCTCTTCTAAAACAATTTGACCAGAATGCCTTTTATGGCTTCCATAGAGCATCAAATCACACTACTAACAAGTACATTAGTTTAAAGAAAAAGATATAGGATTTGATAGATGAAAACATCATTGATATGGTCACACATATAGATAGTTCAAAAACATAGCCAAGTAAAAGTAAAATAATGAAAATATTTAGTGATCCTTTTCATAAGCATACAACTAATGAGATAGTGGATACATTGGGAGTGAATTACACATACAATGCTCAATATCCCTTATTTTCTTATCATTCTCCTAGAGAGGTACATCATCCCTTGAATGGCATTATTGGTAGCTACCATAATTTAGTAAATGATAAGCCACTCATCACATTTTCATAGCATAAAATAGTAGATGATGATCATATTTTCACTCTTTTTTCATTTTATCTCACATCGATCACCATCCTATTCATAGTGGCATGGTCAATAACAGTTCAAGTGTGAATATGTGTATAGTATCACTTATTTATCATCTTGGATACACATATTAGGATTTTCTCCCCATGACCATGGTAATAAAATGATTCAATGGTCACATTTAGAGATCCAATAGTGATCTTTCATTACTATTATAGGTTGGTCTAACATATGTGGCTACTAGGTTTATAGTAGTACCCAGTTTAGGGGTATTTGATGTGTTATTAGGGCACCCTTAGATTCAAAAAATTCATGCAAATCCTTCCATATTTCATAGGTTCCTAAAATATATATACTAATTATGTCATCACATTTTAGGGTATCCCATACAAATACCCCCTATAATAGATAGATATGGTTTTTATACAGTAGATTCCAATTGAGTCACCTAAAAATGTGAAACCTACTTAGATATTTCAAAAGTATATATCTACTCTTCTAAGGAGGCCTATCCTTGAAAGGCCACTTTAGCATAGATTTTTCATAGATTCTAGAGAGCCTCTATCTACTCAAGCACATCCTAGATTAATATTATAGGGCACTAAGGGTGTTTCACATAAGGCACCAACACAAGGTTCATACACTACACAATGGGTTCCAAAAATCCTTAGAGTTCATCATACTCAAAAATATGCACAATATGCTACATATCATCATTATGATAATGGCTCTTATATTATAAAGGTAAAAATATGTTTAGACTTTGAATTTATCCCAATTCAATAATAATAATATGGTCCTTTCCATTCATAAAAGGTCCCCATTCATATACTATACACAAGAACCATTGATTGTGAGTCCTTTGTAGGACTCATCAATTAGTATCCTTCTTTTTATTTTTCCAATTCACTTATGTAAAAATACAAAAAAAATGTATATAAAATTCAAAAATTAGGATGTATACATAATATTTGTAGTTATTTGCATCAATTACTTTGTACTCATTATTTCTCTATTTTTCTATTTTTTATGAAAAATACTTCACAAAGTGTATATGAGTGAAATTAAAACATACATGTTACCATTTATAGACATCGTTATAGGTAATTTAACTATCATAGACCTAAAAATGTTTTTAAAAAAATCACCCTTCCCAAATAATTGTGCACTATGTTGTTGGTTGATTCTGTTGATTTGGTCCCAATGAACATATGTTATCAATTCTCACATTCAAATAAGTCACAGGCCTCCTAAATATTGTTTATAGTTTATCAAGTTCATTTGGGGAATCCTTTTACATAAGTTATATTATTATTTGGTTATCCCTTATTATTCATGCCTTAGTTCTTTACAGTATGCAAAATCCATCAATATTACTCATTTACATTCACAATATTATATGTAGTCACCTAAAAAATGTCGCTTGACTGCTAAGAGTGTTACTTGAGATCACCCATTACTAAATTATCCCTAGACCTATCTTAAGGCCTATTTAGACACTTATTCAACCTTTGTGTATGCCAAAATCATCCTTAAACATCCCTAAAGCAATCCTAGACCCTCACTTTAGAATACTAGTCCCTAGTGCCTCAAGTTATGCCACTTGGACACTAGTGCCATAACTTGGATAATAGCACCAATGGTGGTAGTGTCCTAGTTTGGGTGTTATTTTCCTTTTCCTACCTTTTATCACCAATAGATATATTTTCAAATCAATAACTACCTAGGGTCAACCTAGACATCTTTTAAGACCTTCACAAGCACTAAAGAAACATGTATACATGAATTTTAGCCCTTTATTCACTATAAATAAATCACATGCAATAAAATAATAAACTTAGAACAAGTTGTGCACAATAAAATTTATTAATCCCTATTCTTACCTTCTTTTACATACAACCATCCCAAACTCAGAATACATAGAGTTCCAGTCTCAAGCCTTACTCAAAGCACTCAAATCAGCATTTATACTAGATTCACTTGCACTTACACTAGCACTTAGGTGGGGATAACTACATTACGATTGATCCCTCATCAGAATATTGGTATGTAGGAAACTCTTATCACAAAGTGGTGTTGAGTATGTCTAACCTACCCCATTAACATCACACTTTACTAATTGTGCCAATAAAATTCCATAACAATATAGAGGTCTAGTGTTTACATACAAAATTAGTCAAAAACAAGTCACTAATAAGGAATGTGAACCTATACACACAAGAATAGGGTTGGAAAACTCTGACATAGGTGCACTCAAAATATCAAAGAAATTTTGCATAGAGGACACTAGCACTAAAAAGAAGACACTAACACCATTAGTGCTACTATCTAGTTAGGGAACTACTATATAAGAAGGAGTTTGACACTTGGATCTTGTTTATGATACTCAGATAAACTTTTGTCCCAATTTGTAGTCTCTAGATATTTTATCTTAGTTAGTTTATATCTATGTACTTATTTGCATCATTTATTGATATTTTTATAAAGGTCAAACTATGTCATTCTATTACAAATCAGTGGTTATATTTATTTCATATTTTATACCCTAATTTATTTTACTCATCCATTTAACAAGCTAAGGATTAAACTCCATAACCCTAGAAATTTAAATCATTTAGTGAACCTGACTTACTTTGAATACTATCCAAACCCTAGCCCTATATGATATTAGGGTTTTTACCATTCTTTTTCCTATTTCCCTTTGTTATGTTACTGAATCTCAAGCCAAGAGGGTCATGGCACTAGGTGATGAATCTCCTTCACAACATCATCTAACCCCCTATAAGTCATATCCATGCTCAATAATGTGTAACAAGTCCAAAACATGCAAAAAACTCCTCAAGTTATTCTTTGGGTCCTTTGCAAGCTTGAGAGGGCTCATTTATTGACATTGGTTCATGAAGGATAAAATGAGTTGGATCAAATTATCTTAGGTTAATATAAGGGCTCCTATTCCCTTGAAATTGGTTTAGGTTTTAAGGGCTAACTTTATGAACCATCATTAATAAAATAAGTGCTCTAAAACCCCACTCATTTAGTTTCAATCAATTTCATGGAATTTTGGAGCTATTTGATCAGAATGAAGGATTGTTTGAGGTCTTACAATATTCCATTTGTCCTCCTACATTGTTATCATCATTCATTTGGCATTTGTGATAAACTAAATTGGCAATAAAAGGCTATGTTTGTTGGTTCTTGAAGATGTCAGGTAGTGTTTTGGTGTTTTTTCATGTTTTTTATCTCAATTTGTCTCTATAAAACTTTAAAAACCCTATCATACCTCCTAAAACTATCTCTAAGTGTAATATATCAAGCATAAATGGAAAATGGTAGGTTGTGAGAAGCTTTGGTCTTAGTGTCTTCAACAGGCCTGCAAGTATGAGAATGAATAAATAAATACATAAATTGTGAATGAAAAGTTGTTTAGTATAATTTAAAAAGTATATATTAAATTTCATATCTCAATAAAACTCTTCTAAGTTTCTATAATATCATCCATGGAAGGATAAGTTTAAAGATAGGGTATGCACCATACAAACCTAAGATAAACACCTATAAGGATGTGAAAAAGTGTATATTTTGCATTGAACAAAGGATATAAGGAGGATATAAGTAATAAGATACATTGGGTCATAATGGAATTATCTAAAATCTTTTCAATAAATATCAATTTCAAACTCTATGTAGAGTGATAGGCCCAAAAGGGAATTACAAGTCTACTGTTTCTACCTCAAATTTCGCTTTTCAGACTAAAAAGAAAGAAACTAAAAGAAAGTAATGGACAAGGCTTGGAAGTACCTGGACTAAAGATTGCGCACCGTAAATCCAGACGTTTGTGAGCACTCCTCTTTGGCTGTGGAGGAATGACACCTGCAAGAAAAAAGGAAACTAGGACAAGAAAAATGTTAGACAGATAGGCAGTGGGTTGCCAAGCAAAAGGCTTGTTCCCAGAAGTGTAAAAACTTCCTTAAGGGAGGTCAACCCACTGTTTTGATGAAATAAGTGACTGATAAAAGACAGAATGCCAGAATACAGAAATGACAAAGAAAGTAGAAAGGAAAGAAGAAAACAAAATGATTACCTGAAAGAGCTGTTGGGCTGAAGACAGTCGCCGAGGTCGGAAATGTCGCCGGCGTCGGTTATCTGATCTGCCGGCGTCGGCTATCCTGTCGACATCGGTTGGGGAAGTGACCAGCGTCGGTCGGGGTTGTGGCCTGTAGTCGGGTCCGGGTTGCTTGCTGGACTGTGGACGGGTCTGAGATTGAACGGGGACAAGTTTGGATGGATTGGGGAGTGGTCTGGTTCGGGTTGGGTACCTGTTGCAAGGTCTTTTTGGCAGAGGGGTGAGAAAGTTGAAAGAGACACAGAGGACAGGGAAGAGGAGGATTCACAGAGGATGGGGCCTGAGAAGCCTTTGCAGCCTCTCAAGGGGGAAGGACAGAGGGAGCAAAAGACAATAGAATATAGATGAATGAATAAAATGAAATAAAAAACCATACTAGCTTACCTTTAGCTTGCTGAATGAAGAGAGAAGAAGATGTTGCTGGAGCCACAGAAGAGTTGCTGCAAGGAGAAGATGCTGATCCAGGGCCTTTTCACCTGTTGCTGCTATTGCACGAGGTTAAGACAGAGGAGAGATCAGAGCCAAAGCGTCAAGAGAATCCGTTTTCGAGCTCAAGAGTCCAGGGGGTGCAACGGATGCAGAAGGGGATAATGAAGGCTGCCGATGCCGATAGTTTTGCCGACGTCGGTCGAAGGGTCGCTGACGTCGGTGGTCGCAGGATGGGCACAGAGGCTAAAAATAGCCTCTGCCCACTCTTGCACGCCGCTGAGTGAGGGGTCATGGGCAGAACGGTCACGAGGATGCCAAAATGGACGAGGGGGGATATAATGGTGAGATTTGGCCTAATAAATGCTAGGGGGAAGGTGGAGGGATTCAAGGGAGGATCCAAGGTGGCAAGGGTAGGGTGGAAAGGGGGCCTTATTTAATTAAAAATAGATGTTAATTTCTAATTAATAAGACCTAGGTGGGTTAGGGACCAAGGAGGACTAGGTGGGAGAAAGGGCCAAGGGAGAGAACCAAGGTGCAGACACGTTTGTGGTGTCTACATTTGCCCCTTTTTGTCTTGTTGGTTGTTCTAGATGAACTGCAAGACAAAACAGGAGTTGGTTGCCCTAGAAAAAAAAGATGAGGTGTTCCCCCCCTCAAAGCGATAGTCGAGAGAAGGGAACCGAAGATCGAGTGTCGATTTGACAGAGAAATGGATAGAAGAGAGTGAGTGAAAATGCTGCCATAGTCGAGATTGCACGTAGTCCACTTCACGAGAGGGTCAGGTCAAATTGTCACATGGTCAAGGGTCAAGGAGTGCCAAAATTAAAGTAACCAGGCCCCAGCATTTAGTCGTCTGCTGATCGGGTCACTCAATCTAAGCTGAAGCTCCAAATGGTCATCGTGTCCCAGGTATCCAGGGCTCAGGAAGTGCTCCCAGAAACACGAAAAAGTCACAAGTAGTAGGGATCAACTGGCTCGCGATCCTATACTTGTGAAGGGTCAAAAAAGGTCTGCGGACAATTCTGCTAACTAGCCGTGGAATAGCATACACGCAAAAACAACCAAGGCAACATTGGCTTGGAAGTGGTCGAGGTCGAAGGAGATAGGCATGATCGCCAATGGTCATTGGTCAAAAGGATGGATAGACGAAAGGATGCGGCCGAGCTAACCCCAGAAGACCCCATGTCAACTGAGTGCTGCCTACATAGCCCTGGTGATAGGGCCTCAGGCCGATGTAGTTCTCCCTAAAAGGGAGGGAGGGTCGGAGGGATTGATAGGTCTTGGTCAAAGTCGATGATTGGTCTTGGTCAAAGGAAATGATTGGTCTTGGTCAAAGGTCTATGATTGGTCTTGGTCAAATTTGACGAAGTTGGGTGTGATAAGAGTCAAAGAAGAGAAGGTTTGTCCATCATAGAGACGAACAAATGGGGGTGGTCGAGCTAACCTCAGAAGATGTGTTATCTAAGTGCTGCCTACATAGCCCTGGTCGTAGGGCCTCAGACTAATGTAGTTCGGACAAATTGAGAAGATTGGTCGATGATGAGATTGGATGTGGTCAAAGTTGTTGATAGACTGGTCGTGGTCAAGGTCAAGGTCGCAAAAGAGAAGGTTTGTCCATCAAAGAGACGAACAAACGGGGGTGGTCGAGCTAACCTCAGAAGATGTGTTATCTGAGTGCTGCCTACATAGCCCTGGTCGTAGGGCCTCAGACCAATGTAGTTCGGACAAATTGAGAAGATTGGTCGATGATGAGATTGGATGTGGTCAAAGTTGTCGATAGACTGGTCGTGGTCAGGGTCAAGGTCGCAAAAGAGAAGGTTTGTTCATCAAAGAGACAAACAAACGGGGGTGGTCGAGCTAACCTCAGAGGATGTGTTATCTGAGTGCTGCCTACATAGCCCTGGTCGTAGGGCCTCAGACCAATGTAGTTCGAACAAATTGAGAAGATTGGTCGATGATGAGATTGGATGTGGTCAAAGTTGTCGATAGACTGGTCATGGTCAAGGTCAAGGTCGCAAAAGAGAAGGTTTGTTCATCAAAGAGACGAACAAATGGGGGTGGTCGAGCTAACCTCAGAGGATGTGTTATCTGAGTGTTGCCTACATAGCCCTGGTCGTAGGGCCTTAGACCAATGTAGTTCAAACAAATTGAGAAGATTGGTCGATGATGAGATTGGATGTGGTCAAAGTTGTCGATAGACTAGTCGTGGTCAAGGTCAAGGTCGCAAAAGAGAAGGTTTGTCCATCAAAGAGACGAACAAACGGGGGTGGTCGAGCTAACCTCAGAAGATGTGTTATCTGAGTGCTGCCTACATAGCCCTGGTCATAGGGCCTCAGACCAATGTAGTTCAGACTGCGAGGGTCAAAATGGTCGATGATTGGATGTGGTCAAGCATCGAAATGATGAGGATAAAAAGATGAGGATAAAAGGATACTACAGATGGTGTCTTCTGTAGAAGTGGTCGAGAGTCTTTCATTCCTAGTAAGTTTCCATAGTCGTGATGGATGTATGCTAGAAATGAATAGAAGGTCTATTTATGCTTCAGCA
Source organism: Torreya grandis (assembly GCA_037957365.1). Lineage (NCBI taxonomy): Eukaryota > Viridiplantae > Streptophyta > Pinopsida > Cupressales > Taxaceae > Torreya > Torreya grandis. Next base: position 1,042,433 of record JARHVA010005938.1, read on the forward strand.
AGTATTGGTTTATGCTTAACATAAATTGGGTCTAGTCGGTAGTTTCCATGTGTATTGGTGTCCATAGAAACTATGCAAAAAGGACAAGGATGATGCCTGATGTCATGTTGAAAATGTCGAGGCTGGGTTGAAAAATGTTGAAGTTGGCTGGATTTAAGGATGAGTCGACAATTGACGTGGCCAAAGTGTGACCAAAGTGTAGAGAAAAGGTGAAAGGCAAATTGCTCCTTCATTGACAAGGACCAGAAAGGAAGCATAGATAGGGGTTATTAGAATAAAAGCCCCGTTCATGCGTTGCGTCGTTGACCAGTGTTGAGTTAGAACGGTAATCGAATCACTTTGACATTAAAGTGAGCTCGAAGTCCCTTGAGCCGGTGATAGAAGGAGGATAGGGTAACCCAGTTTAAGAGCAGGAATAACCTTGCCCCTTTTATAGGAGACCCTGAGACAACTACAAGCCAATGTCCGTGACTCGTTTTTTTTTTTTTTTTTTTTTTTCTTTTTTTTTTTTTTTTGAGTCAGGCTGATCGATGCGGGAAGCCTGCATAGAGATGTCACTTGATGTAATGGTCATGTTGCGAAGCTGATCGATGCGGGAAGCTTCTAAGAAAAGTGTCGTTTATTGCCAGAGTAGTCATAGCCATCCTTCGAGGGAGTGGTCTATGTTTTTGCTTAATAATGTTTGAAAAGTTGGCCTAGCTGTCCTTCAAGGGATCAGTCTAATAATACAGCAATGATAGTACAGCTGTCCTTCGAGGGATCAGTCTGTCTTTTTGATGTGACTTGATTTAGTGACCATGGATATGTTTTGACATCTTGATTTGGATTTATTGATAGGAATGAGAGTCACGGACAAGACTGTAGAAGCTCAAGGACGCCCCTTTTTATTAGGACAAAGCATCACTGCATCCTAAAAGGGTTGTAGAGGACTTGTTAAAGGGGAATAGGGTTGAAAGGGGTGAGGATTAAGAGGACGAGGATGCTCAAGGGACGAGCTCAAGTTACGTGTCAAGTATATGAGTACTCGACTAACAGAAGAAAGGTTGAAGATGCAACGCATTAAGAGGCTCAGGTTCTAGCCGTCTGTCGAGGGAAGACAGACGATAAGTTCCTGACCCATACTTGTGCGTGATGATAAAAGGTCCAAGCCAATTGGGGGCGAATTTACCTCGTTTACTTCGCTCCATATTGGTCACGTGCTGATTCTCTTTGAGGACGAGGTCTCCGATGTTAAAATCTCGTTCTCATAGATTTTTGTCATAGGCCCGCTTTATGCGACTTTGGTAGACATGGAGATGATTAAGGGCAGCAAGACGACGCTCATCGAGTAACTCAAGTTGAGCTAAGTGATCTTGATGAAAGTCGTCGTTGGAGAGAATGTCATGCAGGGAGATGCGGAGAGACGGGATCTGTACCTCGAGAGGTAAGACAGCCTCTGTTCCGTACACGAGAGAAAAGGGGGTAGCACCCGTAGAGGTTCGGATGCTATTGCGGTAGGCCCACAAAGCGAAGGGGATATGAACGTGCCAATCCCTTCCTGTATCATTGACCACGTTCATGAGAATTTTGGTGAGAATTTTGTTGGAAGCCTCAGCCTGCCCATTTACTTGTGGGTAGTAAGGCGAAGAAAAGCTGAGTTTGATGCCAAATGGGTCGCATAGTTTTTGGACAATCTTGTTTTTTAAGGACTTGCCGTTGTCGGTGATGATTTTGTGAGAGACACCGAAATGATAGATGATGTGGCTACTGATGAAGTCGACAATTTTGTCAGCTTTTGTGGAGATGAGAGGAATGGCTTCCACCCACTTGGTGAAATACTCAGTGGCAGTGATGATGGACTGATGACGAAGAGACGAGTGAGGGTTGATCTCACCGATGAGATCCAAGCCCCACTGAGAGAAAGGCCAAAAATCCTGAGCGACTTGCAAGGTGTGACTGGGGAGATGAATCAGGTTAGAGTGCTGCTAACACTTGATGCAATGCCGAACATAATCGCTACAGTCTTGATGAAGGGTGGGCCAATAATAACCCAGGTGAAGGAGGCGCTTGGCAACCGAGTTTCCACTGAAGTGTCCACCACAAATCCCGTCGTGGACTTGCTTTATGGCTTGAGGAGCTTTAGTGGAGGTTAGACAGTGAAGAAGGAGGCCGTCGAAGCCTCGTTTATAGAGAAGGCCCCCTAGCATAGTATAGCGAGCTGTGCGCTTGATGAAAGCTCGTTGTGCATTGCTAGAGAGGTTGGGAGGAGTGACAGAAAGAGACAAGTAGTCCACAAGTTGCTTATACCAGTCATCTTGTGGGCTAGAATTGACAGTATTGATATGGTCGATGTGAGGAGAGATGTATGAAGGCAAGGGTATGCAATGCACTGTGACAAAAAGGCGGGATGATGATGATGAAGATGGGATATGCGAAGCAAGAGAAGCCATGGTGTCAGCAAACTTGTTCATAGAGCGTGGAATAGTCTGTAAGAGGTAATGGTCGAAAGATGCCAAAAGAGTGTCAGCACGATTCTTATACCTCTGTAAAACTTCGTTTTTACAGAGATATGAACCGTTAACTTGATTAACGATGAGCTGCGAGTCATCGAAGATGTTGATAGACTTGATGTGGAGAGAAAGAGCAGTCTGAAGTCCCAAAATTAAGGCCTCGTATTCGGCCATATTATTGGTACAATCGAAGTCAAGCTTGAAAGATAGAGGCAAGGGCTCCCCGTCGAGTGGGATGAGGATGACCCCCGCACCCCCATCGAGTTGACATTTGGAGCCGTCAAAGAACATAGTCATCTGGTAGACGGTGTCATCGATGGAAAGTGTGGCGATAGACTCGTCAGGGAACTCACAGTGTGAAGGTCAGTTGTCAGGAAGAGGGGCATCTACCAGTTGGTCAGCAATGGTTTGCCCCTTGATAGATTTCTGTTGGATGAATTTGAAGTCAAACTCAGCAAGCAGCATGAGCCACCGAGCCATACGTTGATTCTGGTATGGCTTGGAGTGCATGTACTTGAGAGGGTCAGTGTGAGTGACGACAAAGGTTTTGTGGTTGAGCAGATAGTGGTGAAGCTTGGTAGCGGAAAAGACTAATGCCAAACAGAGTTTCTCGGTATGAGTATACCGAGTTTCATAGTCGACCAGTGTTTGGCTGATGTAGTAAACCGCTTGCTCACGATGATGCTCGTCTTGGTGCGCGATCATGGCACCTAACGAATGGTTGGTAGCAGAGATATAAAGGTAGAAGGGTTGGTCGTCCTTAGGTGGAATGAGGACTGGTGGAGAGACCAAATAGCCTTTGAGGGCCTCAAAAGCCTCTTGATAGTTCTCATCCCACTTAAAGGAGACGTCCTTCTTAAGGAGGTGATGAAAAGTTTGGCAGCGGTCTGAAAGTTGCGAGATGAAACGGCGAATGGACTGGAGCTTCCCTTGTAGACTGCGAAGCTGCTTGAGATTGGTCGGGGGCGGCATTTCGAGAATAGCGCGGATCTTGGCAGGATCTATCTCGATACCACGGAAAGAAACGATGAAGCCGAGAAGTTTGCCTGAGAGGACCCCAAAGACACACTTCTTGGGGTTGAGGCGGACATTGTATTGAAGGAGACGAGAGAAGATGATTGTGAGAATGGTCAAGTGGTCGCGGCGGAGCTTAGACTTGCTGAGAAGGTCATCCACATAGTCCTCCATGATTTTGTGGAGGAGATCATGGAAAATGTAAGTCATGGCGCGTTGATAAGTGGCACCAGCATTTTTTAGGCTGAAAGGCATGACTCGATAGCAGAAAGTCCCCCATGGGGTGATAAAGGTAGTCTTGTGCTGGTCTTCCGGTGTGATCAGGATTTGATTGTATCCTGAAAACTCGTCCATGAGAGATAGCATCTCATGGCCGGCCGTGAGATCAACAAGCTGGTCGATGTTAGGAAGAGGAAAGTCGTCTTTGGGACAGGCTAGGTTAAGGTCGCGATAGTCCGTGCAGATCCGAATCCCCCCAGTTGCTTTAGTAACTGGGACGATGTTAGAGACCCACTGTGGATAATCGATGGGTTGGATGAAGGAGATAGAAAGAAGGCACTGAAGCTCCTCTTTGACAAGAAGCGCAACACGAGGATGCATCTTTCGAAGCTTCTGTCTAACAGGCTTAGCCTCTGGTTTGGTGACAATGTTATGGGTAACAAGGGTAGGGTCGATGCCAGGCATGTCGCTGTAAGTCCAGGCAAAGGCCTTGCTATGGTTGGAAAGGAACTGGGCATAGTCAAGCTGCTCCTGAGTGTCTAAAGATTGGCCAATCTTTAAGACGTGAGGAACATCGGAAGAAGAAGGGAGGTTGATGTCAATGGTGGATTCATTTAACATAACCTGGGTCTCGAAAGGGAGGAAACGCTGGACGAAAGAGTCATCGGCACCCATGTAGGAAAGGATGGCGTCATCGTCAATGTAGTGGACAGTGTGAATGGTTGCCGACTCATCCTCTACCATGCTAGGAAAGATGAGAGGGAGAGACCTGGGCACCCCATTGAGCTGATAGGTCAGGGGTTCCAGGCGGATGGTGTTTATGGAAAAAAAAACTAGGAGGGATGGAAACCACCGACTCCGTAGGTGACGAAGGAGAAATGGGCGAGTCTAAAAGAGATTGGTCAATGGTTGGTTTGGGACAAAGGTCGGAAGGAGCCTGAGTGGGGTCATGATATCCCAGGCCATACCGTTTCTTGGCATCGTGATCATTGAGCGGCTCGATGGGCTGATGGGAGCCCTGCTCATAACGTCCAAAACCAAAACCCTTCCATGCACACCTGTGAAGGTAAGTGTGTGCAAAGGCGGGGTTGCCAAGAAACGAGAAATCAGATGTGAAAGGTTGGGGTGAAGAAAGAGAAGTGTCGTAGGCAGGGGCTTGGTTAAGCCCCCCATAGACAAAGTTGGTTTGGAAGTGAGGAGGACCATAAGGTAAGACCGTCCCGATTCGAGGGTCGTAATTAGGACTGAGGTGAAGGCGTCCATACTCTTGTGGAGTTTGGAACATGTCGAGGGTCAACAAGCGGTATTCCCCAAGTGATAGTCGTTGGAAGATGTCTTCCATGGGGTCCTTGGTCGGCGCTTGAAGAGGAGGGGTGAGGGCAACCGCCGATTGCGAACTGGTCGAAGCTTCCGCAGATGGAAGTGGTGCAGAGTGGACAGCTTGATGGGAATGAGGACGTCGTTAGGACGATAGGTGGTGTTGCAAGTCTTGAAGGGTGAAGGGTCAGCGGGAATGGTGTGGACTTGCCCGTCATGCTCAAACTTCACACAACGGTGCAGGGTGGAGGGGATACAGGCCATGGCACGGATCCAAGGTCAGCTAAGTAAAAGGTTGTATTGAAACTCTCCTTCGATGATATAGAAGAGCTCCGGGACTATGCGTGGGCCTACACGAATGTGGAGGATGACTGTGCCAATGGTCGTGGCGGTGGTGTCGTTGAAAGAGCGTAAGATCGCGTCAGTTTTGGAGACACAGTTCTTGGGAAGAGCTAGCTGATCAAAGGCATGGGTAGAGATTATGTTGATGCTAGCACTGCCGTCGATCATAACGCGTTTGATGCGCGTTCGATCGACATAGGCAGTGATGAAGAGGGCGGCGTCCTGATCTTCTGTGTTAGATGTGGGAATCTCAGAATCGCTGAATGTGATGGAGTTGACAGGAGATAAAGAATGGATGAGGGCAGCGAGTGGTTGGGGGTCCTCGGGTTGGACCTCTGCTGCCTGCAAGGCTTGGATAAGGGCTTGACGGTGCTGAGGCGAAGTTTGGATAAGGTCGTAAAGAGACATCTTCACTGGTGTCTGGTGAAGCTGCTTCAGCATGGAGTTGTGAATTGGTCCAGAAGAGGAAGATGAAGAAGGTTGGGACGCACCAAGGATAGAAATTTTAGGCTTGGGCGCAAGGGGTGGCTTGACGAAGGGATAGGTCCAAGGAATGGTAGCTTTTACTTTGGCCTTGTCCTGCTGCGACCTAGTGGTTATACGGATGGCATTGATTTCAAAAATGGGAGGCGAAGAAGGGGTCATGTTTTGCTGGTGAGATGTTGACGTGTTTGAAGAAGTTGGACAGGAAGGAGTCGGGGTCTGGTCAAGAGTGTCCTCAAGGAGAAGAGTGTCCTTCTCCATATGGTGGCGGATGACGGCCTTGAGGGCACAGCAAGTCTCGGTGTCGTGTCCTAGTGTACGATGATATAAGCAAATTTTCGTATCGTCGAACCAGGAGGGCTTGGACTCGAGAGGTTGGAAAGGCTTGATGGGCGGAAGGGTTATGTCGAAAGTCTGGAGAAGTCAGCGCAATATTGACGAGTATGAGCCCAATAGAGGGTCCGTGCTATTTGATATGCGCGAGGTTGGTGACTTTTGCTTAGGCGAGGTTAGAAGAGGTTTCTGTACCACCTTATGGGTTGATGGCGCGGTGACAGATGGAGATGGCTCTGGCCTGGTGATTGAGAATGCCTTTTTAGGAGAGGGACGACTGGAGGTAGGTAGAGGAAGCAAAGGAGGCAACGAGTTTTGGTTGAAGGTCAGATTGGGAAGGATGCTAGCCAAGGTCGAAGGATGGGGGCCCAAAATAGATGGCAACGGTGATGGAGAAGGAGGCGTTCGTTTCTGCGGTCTAGCAGTCTTTTTTGACTTGGTTGGAAGAGTACTGCTGGTCGAGGTCTGGCCTAGGTCCACCTTCACTTGCGGGTGAGTGAGGGTGGAGACAGGACGAACGCCAAATGACTTGATGGGTTTGGACGGGTTTGGTTGAGGTTTGAGAGTCTGGTCTTTGTCAAGAGTCTGACGAGATTCTGCCTTGGGAGGATTAGCGGCATGTGATGAGAGGGCACGGGTATGTTGAAGGGCTTTAAGACGCTCCCACAACACCTGAGGCGTCACTTTCTGTGGAGGGAGAAGTTCAATCTTCTCCACTAACCGGGAAAATGGCTCAGAGGAAGATGTTGATGGTTGCGAGGTTGAAGACGAGATGGGTGTAGTGGTCTTAGACGCAGGGTATGGTGAAGTCATGACAGATTTAGATGAGGACGAAGGAGGGATAGGTTCTTCCCTGGGTGGAGAAGAAACCGGGGAGCGAGGCTCCTCCAGCGGGGAAAGGGCAGGGATGACGGGGCCCTCCACTTGCAGCTGAGGAGTAAGAAGGGTCGGGTCCTCCATAGGCAATAGAATGGGGGATGGCGAGACCGGAGGTGCAGGTAAGGCCGAGGCATCCTCTAAGATGAGAGAGGTCAATGGAGAACTAGCCGGGGAGAGAGGTTCGTCCACATGTGATGGACTGATTGATGGACTAACCTCAAGAGGTTGATTGGGGACGAAAGGGGAGACCGTATTGACTGTTCGAACGTTTTGCTCATGATTGTCGTCAATTAAGGTCTGGACGTTGTTCTGAGTTGGCGGATGATTGGGGAAAGGTTGTTTGAAGATGTCGATGGCCTGATTAGGGGGTGCATTTGGATTGTCTAAGATGAGATCCCCCTTTTCGAGCATGTCTTGTATTATGTTCTTAAAGGTTTTGCAGTTCTCCGTGTCATGGCCCTTAACACGGTGGAAGCTGCAGAAGTCATGCTCCCTATACCACGCGGGGATGGCGTGTGAGGGATCGAATTGCAGTGGAGGTCGGGCTTGAGGGAGATTGAGGGCCCCCTGTTTAAGAAGCTTTTCCAGCACAGACGCATATGATTCTCCGAGAGGAGTATATCGTCGCTGCATGTATCTTTGCTGGAATTGCCGAGTAGCGCTCTGAGATGTAGAGGGCTCAGGCTGATTGGTCGAAGAAGATGAAGGTCTGACAACCACGGCATTAGCTGAAGCCTTGGATTTAGAATTGGATGATGATGGCTTGGCAGAGGAAGAGTCATTGGCCTTAGAGCTGGGATTCTTACTCCGCAACTTGACTTTGTTCTCCTCGATGGCACGCAACTCTAGTTTGCGGGCCATCGTGAAGGCCTCATCAAAAGTGCGGAAGGTTTGAACCCTCAGGGTGGAAGAGATATGTCGGGCACAGGCTTGAGAAAAGAGTTCAATAAGCTCAGCCTGGGGCAAGGAAAAGGAGAGTTGGTTGATAAGGCCTCTCCATCGAGCAACGAAGTCGGCTATGGACTCGTCCTCGAATTGCCGAATAGAATAGAGGTCCGTGATTGAGACTTTCTTGGTTATGTTGATGGAAAAGTGATCGAGGAATAGCTGAGCCAATTGCGTGAATGAGAAGAGAGAATGGCTAGGAAGGGAGCTGTACCAGTCAAGTGTAGCACCGGAGAGAGACATAGGAAAGGTGCGTAAGAGTAACGCATCGTCATGGCCAATGAGGTAGCAGGCGTGTCTAAATGCCCGCAAGTGTTGTTGGGGGTCTTCCTTGTTTTGAAAGCGAGAAAACTTTGGAAGCTCCCACTGGCTAGGATATGGTCTGATTAGGACGGAAGGATGAATGGGCTCATTACAGATCTGCTCGTATGAAAGAGTGTTGCGCGAGCCGGAAACAGAGGTCTCAAGACTGGTCATCTTGTCCATCAGCATCTTGATGATGTCTGCCGACGGATTGACGGGTTGCGCGCCCCCTAAGTTGTAGGGCGCTTGGAAGAGGTTAGAGGAGGTGAGCGACATAGTCGGTTGTAGAATGTATGGATGACTAATCGCAGGGGCAGAGGTGGATGCTAAAGGTGGTTGGTTAGAAGACATAGCTGGGCCCGTTGTTGCCACGAGAGGCTGGACTGTGGTAACGGGGGCCAAGGGGTAAGAAGCCACCCTGGTGTTGATAGGGGCCAGGGTAGGCGGGATAGAGACAACAAGGTTTTGAAATGGAGTGGATAGCGGTTGAGCGGGTTGAGGTTGACAAGAGGCCGGAACCCTGGTGGAAGTGGGCCCAATGATAGAGGGAGAGGCCACACCTGGGGGATTGGTCAAAGTCTGGTCAGTGGTCAAAGCGATGGCTTGGGTGTCCAAAGGTTGAACTACGGATGCTGTCGATACAGCCGTAGTCGCGACAAGGGAGGTTGGCATTCCATAGATTGGATTGCCCAAGGAGTCTCGCATTCGGCTATGCGCGAGATAATGTTGCAAGGCCTTGACGTTGAGGTCCAAGAATCGTTCGAAGTCTTGGTCCCCTTCTTGGACAATGGGAGTCTGCGGCGGGGTTGGACGAATGGGAGTTCTTTCGGTCTCCGAGTTGAACTCCATTGTAGGCTTGGTCACGGATGGGGTGGACGGAAGTGGTTGACGGCTAGCGTGGTTGACAAGAGCTTTGGCTTGGTTACGAGTCAAAACCATGCAAGGCAAAGAAGGTTCAGGTCTCACGAACTGTGTTGCTCAGTTCCAAAAAACCAGGATGGAGTCTTTGACAGAGAAAAGACAGGCTTCAGGTTGCTGGTTTTGAAAAAAAAAAAAAAAGGACAGTGACAGAGACCGACGTCGGTTGGAAAACCGATGTCGGTAGGAAATGAGGCCGGCGTCGGTCAGATAACCGATGTCGGTAACAGATGAAGCCGACGTCGGTATCAGAACCGATGCCGGTGACAGGGGAAGGCCGACGTCAGTGGCAGAACTGATGTCGGTCACTATGTTTTCCAGAGAGCCAAAAGGTTCTTGGAAAAACAAAGAAGAAAGCGTCCTCACACACTCAAACAAACAGATGAGAAGAGGAAAACAGAGAAAGACAGACAAGCCTAAGCGATAAATCCTAGGAATTAACCTTAGAAACTTGTGGCTTATGCCTTAGATGAATGTTTGGGGAGATTGGCTGAAAAATGGGTCCTAGAAGAAGGCAGTCTAAAGATGGTTTCGGGTGTTGTTTTAGATGCTCAAAGATCTATGTTAGGGTCTGGTACGTGGCCTGGTGCTAAGGAGCAAGCTCCCCTCACTTCACGATTCCAGTGGTTAGCTTGTCTCGCTTAGCCAAGATATACCTCGCCTAGAGTTTATCCTCCGCCAGAGAACGGAGTGGGCTTCCCCCTTGGTGATGAAATCCAAGTAGGGTCACCGGGACGGGTAAGGTATTCGCTGGGTGATGAAATCCCAATCGGGCCTTGTCTCAGGTATGTTTTATGTGTGTTTTAGTGCATGTGATTCGGTAGTGTAACATCAAGTGTCTACGGTTCATTCAATATGCGCCTAAGTTACTAGATGTGGACTAATGCAAGCACAAGCAGAAATGAAAGTGCAATATGTTTTAATGCCCAAGTCGAAATGTGATGTTGTTATGAAGACAAGATGGAGAAAGGGACGAGAGTATGATATTTAGACTAGTCTAGAATGCAAGGAAGAAAGGAAAGAAGGATTCGTTTTAGTCCTGCTTATAGTGTCATTTGGAATAGAAGAAAGAGACAAGAAGAAAGGAGCCTAAATGCACCTAAATGAATGAAGAAGAAAAAGGAACCCAGGAGGAACCTAGGGTCCCACCGGGCGTGCCAGAGATGTTTCTACCTCAAATTTCGCTTTTCAGACTAAAAAGAAAGAAACTAAAAGAAAGTAATGGACAAGGCTTGGAAGTACCTGGACTAAAGATTGCGCACCGTAAATCCAGACGTTTGTGAGCACTCCTCTTTGGCTGTGGAGGAATGACACCTGCAAGAAAAAAGGAAACTAGGACAAGAAAAACGTTAGACAGATAGGCAGTGGGTTGCCAAGCAAAAGGCTTGTTCCCAGAAGTGTAAAAACTTCCTTAAGGGAGGTCAACCCACTGTTTTGATGAAATAAGTGACTGATAAAAGATAGAATGCCAGAATACAGAAATGACAAAGAAAGTAGAAAGGAAAGAAGAAAACAAAATGATTACCTGAAAGAGCTGTTGGGCTGAAGACAGTCGTCGAGGTCGGAAATGTCGCCGGTGTCAGTTATCTGATCTGCCGGCATCGGCTATCCTGCCGACGTCGGTTGGGGAAGTGACCGGCGTCGGTCGGGGTTGTGGCCTGTAGTCGGGTCCGGGTTGCTTGCTGGACTGTGGACGGGTCTGAGACTGAATGGGGACAAGTTTGGATGGATTGGGAGTGGTCTGGTTCGGGTTGGGTACCTGTTGCAAGGTCTTTTTGGCAGAGGGGTGAGGAAGTTGAAAGAGACACAGAGGACAGGGAAGAGGAGGATTCACAGAGGATGGGGCCTGAGAAGGCTTTGCAGCCTCTCAAGGGGGAAGGACAGAGGGAGCAAAAGACGATAGAATATAGATGAATGAATAAAATGAAATAAAAAACCAGACTAGCTTACCTTTAGCTTACTGAATGAAGAGAGAAGAAGATGTTGCTGGAGCCACAGAAGAGTTGCTGCAAGGAGAAGATGCTGATCTAGGGCCTTTTCACCTATTGCTGCTATTGCACGAGGTTAAGACAGAGGAGAGATCAGAGCCAAAGCATCAAGAGAATCCATTTTCGAGCTCAA